>CM067556.1:48175277-48365277 GCA_034509755.1 Anisodus tanguticus
TGCATCTATTCGAGACCCTTTTATGGTTATTACCCCTCAAGAGCTCCTGGGCAAGGTGGATGTTATCTGTCATACTTCTGCCCTGTATGAATGCGGTTGGCCACCATTGTTAGCCACTATAGAGATAGTTTTTGCATAGCATTGTGAAAAAGCTACGTCCAAAGAAGTCCTGCCCTTGTAAGGGGGGACGTTTGATTAGTACTACCTGCACCCGCATTAGTCTCCGGGCTGCAGGGTTGGTCAACAAGAGCTCGAAAAATAGCAGATTATTTTACGCCAGGGCTGATGGAGCAAAAATCGGTATTATTATGTGCCTGGGTAGTAACCGAGGAAGTACTACGTTTGCCTACCCTTGTCTGGTCACCTGCATGTTCGCCTACCAAATTCTCCTTAGTAAAATTTTGACCTTTGCCAACCCCGGTCTGGGCACCCGCAGTTTGGCCACCAAGAGACTCCATGCTCAAGTTCCCACTTGTACCAATCCCGGTCTGTGCACCCGCAGGTTGGCCACCAAATATCTCCAGATTCAAGTTCCCACCTGTACCAACCCCGGTCTGTGCACTCGCGGGTTGGCCACCAGGTTCTCCAGATTTAAGTTCCCACCTGTACCAACCCTGGTCTGTGCATCCGAGGGTTGGCCACCAAATATCTTCAGATTCAAGTTCCCACCTGTACCAACCCCGGTCTGTGCACTCGCGGGTTGGCCACCAGGTTCTCCAGATTTAAGTTCCCACCTGTACCAACCCTGGTCTGTGCATCCGAGGGTTGGCCACCAAGATTATTCAAAAATAAATTCCCACCTGTACCAACCTCGGTCTATGTCCTCGAGGGTTGGCCACTTGGGTCCTCGAGGTTTAGGTTCCCCCTTGTACCAACCCCGGCCTGTGCACCCGCGGGTTGGCCACCAAGATTCTCCCGATTTAAGCAACCCCATGTTCCAACCCCGGTCTGTGACCCCGCGGGTTGGCCTCCAAGATTCTCTCGATTTAAGTTCCCACCTGTGCCAACCCCGGTCTGTGCACCCGCGGGCTGGCCACCAATGTTCTCAGCTGTGGTACCCCCCTCAGTAGCAACCACAACTTGTTCTCCTGTGCCTAGGCTGACAGAGTTTCCGCCCTCTGTGTCATCGGAAGGGGATGCAAGATAAGTGTGGACAGGTTTAGGCAAATGAGTAGTGTTGTTGGGTTCCTTTGTTGGTTGCATACCTCTCTTCTTTTCGTGATGACCTTATAGAGGATATTGCAACACGAGATATGCTTGAAATCAGTGACGTTGGGGCTGTGGGGAGATTTAGGGACAAGAGCAATAATCGTGTGGTTGATTTGCTTGAGGAGCTTGCCACTGCTGAAAACCTCCTTAACAGCATCACAGAAATCCCTGCCTATAATATGCCATGATTTCTTGTAAAACCCAGCCGAGAACCCGTCCGGGCCTGGGGATTTATCATCCCCACTGTCAAACACAACTGCTTTTATGTCACTGTCCGTGACGGCCTTGATAATATCTACACCCTGCTCTGGAGATAAACTGCTGCACGAGTGTATGATTCCCATGTCAATAGGCTGACAAGGGTCTTTGGTGCCAAAGAGTCCCTTATAGTGCTCTAGGAATTCCGTTACCACTTGGTCATTTGTGTCGCGCCCGTTTTTAACCGACCCACGAGAGGTCAGAGCGGAGCACAAACGTATTCGGTGATTCCTGGGTAAATGGTTAAGGAGTCGCCACCTAATTATTTATGGTGAATTAGGACACCTAAATTTTAAATAAATGCTGCAAAATAACTCTAATTTTAAGGTCTGCAAAACTAGTGAGATTTTAGGTAAGAGTTCTTTATTATCCTAAAGGGAAGGCGTTAGGCATCCTTTAAGATCCGCTAACTTGCGGTTATCCGATCAAACTCAGGTTAATTATTGTATTAAGAAAAATGCATGTTTTAAAATATAAACATAAAATGATGTTGCAAGTATTTAGTAAAAGGATGCATTTTGTACAAGTATGCATTTGTATGATATTAAAGAAAAATACATGTAAAGTTGAAAAAGTATGCATTTGGGACAATTATTAGCAAGGAGAAAAAGGAATTACTTATCATGCCAAAGAAGTAATTTTGGAAATCATTTTGAGTTGTACAATTAATAAAGTGAACAGAAGATGATCAAAGTTTGTTGTGAAAATTTTAAATATGCATGACGAGCCTAAAAATAAATAAACTAGCGAAAGATTTCTAAGTTTGAATTAACCGAGCCTACAAGTAAATAAGCTAGCGATGGGTTTCCAATTTTAGACTATCCTATGAATTAATTCTAAGTTTACCTATTCTAAGCATTTCAATAAATTACATAAGTGCAATAAATAATATTACAATACAAAGCGAGATAACGCTGAATTAAAGAAAGTAAAAACAACAAAATAAATAATCTCCGGAGAGTATTTGCCTTCGTTGTCTTTGTTCCTTGCAAGCTGTCAAGAACAAACAGTTAGAAATAGTTAAATATAAATAACTTCGAATCCGTATCCAAAACAGTAAATTTTTTATTACGGAGGGCTCAGACTTAAAATTTTGAAAAGATCATTCCAATCACGCTGTGGCTGCAAACATGACTCGATGGTCATGTTAATTGTCTCGCCTACTAAACATGTTGGTCTCTCGGATGAAATAAGAAAAGATCATTATAATCACGTCGTGACTGCGAACATATAACTTGTTGGTTATTTTAGTCGCCTCGCCTACTAAACATGTTGATCCCTCGGATGAAATAAAAGGCTTAAGCCTCATCTTTGCCCAGAAGTTATATTCTCCGTCTTCACAACTGTGAGGCCTCAAAATCGATGGATATTTTTCATCGGCCAGTGTAGTATCGTGTTCAAATCAGCAAAATTAAATCAAAGCAGTAAGCAGAAAAATAGAGACAATTTTTGAAAAAACGCAGTGTTTAGTTTAAAACAGAAAAACAGTAATCTGAAATCGAGCACCAAACTGAAACAGAAAAGCAACGCCCGAACAGACGCGATATTTGATTTAAAACAGTAAGATATCTGTTGCACAGATGTTTAAATGCCGAAAATAGTAAACTGAAATAGAAAGCAATGCCCGAAAGGCGCGGTATTTTGTTTAAAACAGTAAAACAAACCAAAACAGAAATTTGAAAGCGAGCAGCAAACTAAAACAGAAAAGCAATGCCCGAACAGACACGGTATTTGGTTTAAAACAGTAAAACAGTAAGATATCCGTTGCATGGATGTTTAAATGTCAAAAACAGTAAACTGACACAGAAAGCAATGCCTGAAAGGCGCGGTATTTTGTTTAAAATAGTAAAACAAACCAAAACAGAAATCTGAAAGCGAGCAGCAAACTGAAACAGAAAAGCAATGCCCGAATAGACGCGGTATTTGGTTTAAAACAGTAAAACAATAAGATATTCGTTGCACGGATGTTTAAATGCCAAAAACAGTAAATTGAAACAGAAAACAATGCCCGAAAGGCGCGGCCTCGAATTCAATTTTATTGGCCGAAATGCGGTATTTGATTCAAAACAGTAAAACAGTAAACCAGTAAGATATCCGTTGCACGGATGTTTAAAACAGTAAACTGAAAACAGAGAAACAAAAAAAAGGCGCGGCCTCGAATTCAATTTCATCGGCCTAAATGTGGTATTTAGTTAAAAACAGTAAAACAAATACCGAAACAGAAATCAGTAAATTATCAAAACAGGAAAACTGAAACAGGGCAAATTGAAACAGAGAATCAATTGCTGAAACATAAAAACGAAAAAAAGTGCGGTCTTGAATTCAATTTCATCGGCCTAATTGCGGTATTAAATCAGTAAATCGAAACAGTAATCTGAAACCGAGAAACGATTTCGAAGAGAATGCATTGTTGGTTCGAATCAATAGAATAACAAAGAGAAAGCGGATATTAGTTCAATCCATAAAATAATAACAGTGCCAAAGAAACAAACTGTAAGCAATTATGAAAACAGACCTGGATAAACATCCCGAGAAATGCAGCCCGAAGTAGTGACCGGAATCAGAATCAAAATTCATTTTCAGACAACCAACAAATGAGATATAAAATGCAAGAATCTGGAAAATATCCAAACCGGGTCGACCCGACCCGGGTTAGTGACCCGACCCGAATCAGAGATTCAAGCCCGAAATCAAATTCTTTTCAGATTTTTAGATAACCATTTTCAGATAACCAACATACAAGATATAAAATGCAAGAATCTGGAAAATATCCAAATCGGGTCGACCCGACCCGGGTTAGTGACCGACCCGAATCAGAGATTCAAACCCAAAATCGAATTCTTCCCAGATTTTCAGATAACCAATATACAAGATGTGAAATGCAAGAATTTTGGGAAATATCCAAACCGGGTCGACCCGACCCGGGCCAGTGACCCGACCCGAATTAGAAATTCAACCCGAATCAAATTCTTCTAAGATTTTCAGATAACCAACTTACAAGATATAAAATGCAAGAATCTGGAAAATATCCAAACCGGGTCGGCCCGACCCGAATCAGAAATTCAACCCGAATCGATTTTTCTCAAACTTTTAGATAACCAACAACAGAATATAAACACAAAATTCAGAGAAATTATTCGTCGGAACAGTAACCCTACGCAAAATTCGGAGAAATTATGCAAGAATGGGTATGGGGTTCGGTTGGATGGTTTGGGTTAGTAGAGTTTCTTTTGGGTTTTGCTTTTGGTTAGGTGGAAAATAAAGGATGGGTTTGGGAGTTGGGCCGAAAAATAAAAGGGGGAAATGGGTGTTTGGTCGAGTGGGCTTGGGGAAATTGGGCTTGGGTAGAAATGGTTTTGGGTTGGGAAAATAAATGTGTTATGGGTTTAAAAATATAAAAAAGGGTTTAATATCAAAAAATGCTTTGAAGAAAAAAAACGTAAATTATTTTAATAAAAAATATAATGATGTGATAATAATATAATATTTGCGATATGCTTAATGCTTGATAAAAAATAGAAATGCGATGCCATTTTTGCGAAAAATAGAATAACATAGGATTTTCAGATAAAACTTATGATTATGATAAAAATGCAAATGACAGTAAAAAATGCGAATAATAATAATAATAATGAGAATAATAATATATATATATATACGCATGTATGTATATAGATAAAAATTATTTTGAGGTGTTAAAAATATTTAAAATTGCAAATAAATTGGAAAAGACGGGACAAAATTGGGTGTCAACAATTTGAAGTCGTGAGGGAACCATCCTGCTTAGTGATGACAGCAATATAGAACTTGGTATCATAGTTGGTAATAGGGGCCATGTTACAACGCTCATCATTGTTCATGATTGTGTTGAAATCTCCATCACCAGCCTTGGCTCTTGGAGAGCAGTACCATAGTTCCGAAGACGGGACCAAAGGTCTCTTTTTGCAACAATTGAGTGAAAATCATAGACGAACGTAATCCTGAACCTCTTTGATGTGGTGCTGCAAGTAGCGTCACAGTTGATGGTTTGCGGACTAACGTCAATTACATTGAGCCTAATCTTGGTTGGATTGAATAGAATGAATATTCTCCCAGCCGTGTCAGTGCTGAAGTTATCAAGAACCACCCAATTCCTAATTTTTGATGACCAAAATTTGCTTAAGGAGTGGGTATTGAGCTTGGACTCAATGATGCAGATTAGGTCTATGTTTTCATCATGTACGAAGTTGGAAATCTCCTTTTGCTTGGAGGAACCGTGCAAACCCCTAATGTTCCAAAACCCAACAATCATTGGGAAAACGGAAGGGAGGAAGTTCCCTTCGTGTTACCTATGGTAGTGGTATTGTCCTTCTTTCGAAGAGCATTGGAAGTCCTTTTTCTTCGATTTCCCTCTTTTCTTTAATAGAGAGAAACCATCATCCTCAATGCTATCCTTCCCCAACCTTAGTTGCACCCGCATCATTCTCCTGGCTATATGGCTTGTCCACTAGAGCTCGGAATTTGGCAGAATGTTTTAAACATGGGCTGATGGAGCAGACCCCGGTATTAAATAGCTCACCTACCAAATCTCTCTTGGAAGAAGTCCCCGACCTTTAACAACCCCTGAGCTCTCTTCCATAGAAGAGTTCCCTCCGATCACCATTGACTCCACCCCGATGGGGAAATCTACACTTACTCCAATCCCTAAATTTGTGAGTAGCGTCCTGTCTGAGACTGGGGGCACTTCTGTGGTCACCCCTTCGCCTCCAGGCAACTTAAGGGCTTGGGAGGATAACCCCCTTTCTCCCTCCTCCTCATGTACCCTTGGCTCCGAGGACACTAGAGCATCCTCCCCGGATGTGAATAATCTAGCTCAGAAAGCCTATAAGATCCCCCCTAACCGTACGGGCATCAAGACTGCATATGCGTCCATTGTTAAAGGAAACAGAGACATTAACAATGGCCAAACGCTTCATTTTGTCCCGAAATCTCAATCAGAGGTGCCTATTAGGCTACTAGAAGATGACTTGGATGTTTTAGCAGATACTTAGGGTCACTTGTTTGTTGGGTATTTCGTTGGAAAGTACCCCGGGGGGCTTGCTCTCCTGAAACTCTTCAGATCCTGGGGTGTGACGTACAAATTCAGCGTCCATACCTCTGGGTGGATTGTATTTAATTTCAAATCCAAAGAGGATAAGGACAAGGTCGTCGCAAATGGCCTGCACTTCGTCTATGTAAGAGATGCCAAAGTGCTTTACCTTTGATGAGCTGGAAATTTGCACAATGCCTATCTGGGTTAGGCCCCTATCCTTGCCTCTGGAGCTTTGGAATGACTGAGCTTTAAGCCGCATACTCTCCCGCATAGGGAAGCCAATTGGGACCGACAAGCTGACCAACAACAAACAACAAACCTCATTTGCTCGCGCGCTGGTAGAAATTGACCTCTCAAAAGAGCTGGTTAATTCTACCAAGGTCGGACTTCTACTAAGGGGAATTTGATAGGTGAGCTCTTTAATACCGGGGTCTGCTCCATCAGCCCAGGTGTAAAACAGTCTGCCATTTTTCGAGCTCTAGTGGACCAGCCATGTAGCCAGGAGAATGATGCGGGTGCAGTTAAGGTCGGGGAAGGTGCGAACAGAGAACCGGCGGGGAAGGATAGCATTGAGGACGATAGTTTCTCTCTATTAAAGAAAAGAGGGAAATCGAAGAAAAGGACTTCCAATGCTCTTCGAAAGGACACTACCACTACCATAGGTAACACGAAGGGAACTTCCTCCCTTCCGTTATCCCAATGATTGTTGGGTTTTGGAACATTAGGGGCTTGCACGGTTCCTCCAAGCAATAGGAGATTTCCTTCTTCGTGCATGATGAAAACATAGACCTAATCTGCATCATTGAGTCCAAACTCAATACCCACTCCTTAAAAAAAATTTGGTCATCAAAATTTCAAAATTGGGTGGTTCTTGATAATTCAGCACTTACGCGGCTGGGAGAATATTCATTCTATTCAATCAAGCCAAGATTAGGCTCAATGTAGTTGACGTTAGTCCGTAAACTATCCACTGTGACGCTACTTGCAGCACCACATCAAAGAGGTTCAGGATTACGTTCGTCTATGGTTTCCACTCAATTATTGCAAAAAGGGACCTTTGGTCCAGTTTTCGGAACTATGGTACTGTTCTCCAAGAGCCATGGCTGGTCATGGGAGATTTCAACACAATCATGAACAACGATGAGCGTTGTAACATGTCCCCTATTACCAACTATGATACCAAGGACTTGGTTAATTGTTGCCATGAATTAGGGCTTGCCGATATGAACTCTACCGGTTGCTCCTTTACGTTCAGTCGTGCAAGCAAATTTAGCAAATTGGACAGGGCGCTTGTTAACGGTCCCTGGTTGCAGGCAGGCTGGTACAATCATGCAAACTTTAGACCTTCAGAAACATTCTCGGTCACTCTCCTTGCCTTGTCTCTATTATTAATCATACAATAAGGAGTAACAGGCCGTTCAAATTCTTTAACATGTGGTCTCAGCACCCTAGCTTTGGGAACATTGTTGCAAAAGCGTGGGCACAGAATGAAATGGGTACAACACAATACTCTTTCTGTCGAAAATTGCAGCGTCTCAAGCCCCCCTTAAACACATGAACTACAAGGAATACTCCCATATTTCTTCTCGGGTAAAGAGGGTTAAGGATGAACTTACTAATGCCCAGATTGATGCCATGAACAACCCGCAGGATGGTCAGAAACATCTACGGGTAGATGAACTCAGGCATAAATCTGTCCTACTTTGCGAAGCTGAGATAAGCTTCCTTAGGCAGCTTGCCAAGTGTGAGCATTTGAAGAATAGTGACAGGTGTACCAAGTTCTTCCACGGTATGGTCAAAAGAAATTCTAAGAGGAACTATAGTGCCGCCATCACTAAGCAGGATGGTTCCCTCACGACTTCAAATGACCAAGTGGTAACGAAATTCCTACAGCACTATAAGGGACTCCTTGGCACCAAAGACCCTTGTCAGCCTATTGACATTGGAATCATAAACTCGGGCAGCAGACTATCTCCAGAGCAGGGTGTAGATATTATCAAGGCCGTCACGGACAGTGACATAAAAGCAGCTGTGTTTGAGATTGGGGAAGATAAATCCCCAGGCCCGGACGGGTTCTCGGCTGGGTTTTACAAGAAATCATGGGATATTATAGGCAGGGATTTCTGTGATGCTATTAAGGAGGTTTTCAGCAGTGGCAAGCTCCTCAAGCAAATCAACCACACGATTATTGCTCTTCCCTAAATCTCCCCACAGCCCCAACGTCACTGATTTCAGGCCCATCTCGTGTTGCAATATCCCTTATAAGGTCATCACGAAAATTTAGGCATCAAGGGTCGAAACTGTCCTCGACTGTATTATTGATAGTGCGTAATCCGCATTCATTCAGGGCAGAAGGATGACTGATAACATCCACCTTGTCCAGGAGCTCTTGAGGGGTTATAACCATAAGAGGGTTTTGAACAGATGCATGTTGAAGGTTGACCTTTGTAAAGCATTTGACTCGGTTAACTGGGAATTCCTAACAGCCATCCTCATCGGGCTGAATTTTCCAGAACCTTTTGTGTCTCTGATTATGGAATGTGTGTCCACGCCTTCATATTCTGTTGCTATCAATGGCAGTATCCAACCTGCGGGTGCACAGACCGGGATTGGTACAGGTGGGAACTTGAGCATGGAGTCTCTTGGTGGCCAAACTGCGGGTGCCCAGACCGGGGTTGGCAAAGGTCAGAATTTTACTAAGGAGAATTTGGTAGGCGAGCATGCAGGTGACCAGACAAGAGTAGGCAAACATAGTACTTCCTCGGTTACTACCCAGGCACATAATAATATCGATTTTTGCTCCATCAGCCCTGGCGTAAAACAATCTGCTATTTTTCGAGCGCTTGTTGACCAACTTTGCAGCCCGGAGACTAATGCGGGTGCAGGTAGTACTAATCAAACGTCCCCCCTTACAAGGGCAGGACTTATTTGAATGTAGCTTTTTCACAATGCTATGCAAAAACTATTTCTATAGTGGCTAACAATCGTTGGCCAACGCAATAGACGTATTTAGAATATGGTATAGTTGTCAACTAATATAGATGAGATACAATGATTAAGCCTTTTGGATAGACACTTGACAAATCCTAAGCTTGATCGGGTGTGTCGTGAATGAAAGGATTTTATCTTACCACATAAAGGTTAAATTTACTGAATTCACGTAAACGTACTTCACATATTGAGTTCTTCTTCCGGCGCCGTCTAGGAGTTCCGCGTAGACCTTAATTTGATTAATGTCGATATGAGAAGGCTTGTAGGGTCACACTATGTCGATTGTCCGTTTCAATCAAAGGATGTATTGAGAGAGTAATTAAATGTTCGATTTAGAATTGTGATATTTAAATGAATAATGATTATTTTAATTAAGTTAAAATTGGATTTTGGATTTAATTAAGAATGCACGAAAAATAAATTGAGATAGTGCATGTGCACGTCGAGCGCCGCGGTGCCTCTGCATCGATTTTTGGTACATGCCCAAGGTCAAACCCTAATCCGGTTTTGACCTAATTTTCAACTATAAATACAGGCATTCCCTTCATTATTCACATACAAATTTTTTGAAAATCATTCTAAGCCTTAGAAACTTAGAATCAAATACTCTCTCGAACCTCTGCAGGATTTCCTAGCTTTCCGAAGGAGAAATACATTGAAGCTTGGAGCTTGTAATCGGAATGGCAACCACGTGTGCACCTTATAGTAGAAAAAGATTCCAGATATTCAAACTTGTAAGTTTATGCTTTATGTTACAAGTTTAATTGTTGTATAACCATACCAGAAATATTGTTGGGGCAAGTAAAAAAATACTATAATTTACATTTCTTCTCATATCAACATGGTGAAATTGCGTTAAGATGTTGGTCATCTTTCATGTAATTTGACTCTCGAGAAGTGAAACGTGATGACTAAGAACGGATTACTCCCCCGTCCCAAAAAGATTGTCCTACTTTCTTTATTAGTTTGTCCAAAAAAGATTGACACATTTCTATATTTAGAAACAATTTAACTTTATAAGATGATTTACAAACACACAAATATCTAAGATTTATTTTGGACCACACATTTTAAGTCTTACTTTATTTATTAAACTCTGTGTCAAGTCAAACTAAAACAAAATTTTGAAACATATTACTACTTCCTAGGTTAACTTTTTACTTGTCACATTTAGCTTATCGAAAGTCAAATTATAATAGACTTTGACCAACATTTTAAGATGTATTTTTTCATCATATTAATATGAGAAAAATTGTAAGTTATAATATTTTTTGTATAGTTTTTGAATATCTAAATTTTAATTTTTAAATATTAAATTAATCTAATTTAATTTAGCTATAAAAAGGGAAAATGCCTAAAATACATCCCAACCTTTGCCCAGATTTGCTGTAACACACCTAATATTTACGGTGGTCCTATTACCCCCTGAATATATTTTTATTTTTTGGCATTTGTCGAGTGAGGTGGGAAACAATTTAAACACGTGCTAAATAAAAGACCAAAAAATAAAGGAGTTCTGTCATTTTACTCTTCGAACAAAATAAAAAAAAAATTAGAATTCTCTCCTACACTCTTAATTTTTTTCATGGAGAAAACAATTGATTCTCTTGGAATTTGATCTTGTGAATCACTATATTATTTCATAATCGAGTCTTGTCTTGTTTCGTGTTGAGTTTTGATTTGATTTTTTCAGATAAATGTCAAAGAAATACTTTTAAAATATATTTAAAAGTAATAGGACCATTATAAAAGTTAGGTATGTTAAAGTAAATAGGGGTAAAGTTTGAGATATATTTTAAGCATTTTAAATTAGTTAAATGGACTTTCAAGAAGCTAGACAAGTAAAGTGAAAGGATAGAGTAATCATCTCTGGCAACAGTTCCTTAGATTAAGAAAAGATAAAATGGTAATACAAAATTAAAGAGTTGTCACCTCGTTTAAGTACTTGGAATACGTAAACACAGAGACAAAGTAGAGGTTTTTTCCAAGTGTGGGAAAAAGAAAAGGGAACACCACCACTCCTTGGTTGCCCAGGTCATTCGTATTTCTAAGGTTTTTATCTTTACCAGTAGCAGTAACAGGTTGTATTATTATGCTGAATTTCTTGCAGTTTTGATGCTTTATTACTTCATAATTTATTCTCAATAGCAACTCCTCTTGTTAGTCACATGCAAATCCCTTCACAAGAATTCCATCTGCATATGTTTGAAATTTCTCTAGAAATTAATGTGTAAAAAAGACCTCAACGGTAATGCAAGGTGCTAAATTTCTCTAAATTAGGTAATCTGCACTTTGGGTTTATGATGATTTTTGTACTAGGAATCTGCACTTGGGTTTACGATTTCTCTTCTCTTCATTTTTGCTTTCTGTCTTTTTTTTATGTGTTTATGAAGATTTTTTAAGTTGTTTCTTGTTATAGAAAGCAGACATGAGGTCTCCAGTTTGAGGATGTTGTTAGGACTTATCAATGCACAGTGCACTACTTGAATGTTGTAGGGGGCTTTCCTTGATCATTTTTAATCATGTACGAATAAATGTCCGACTTGCTAACAGAAACAAATCAGAGGTCATATATTAAAACAATTGCCTAAGTAAAACGAGTGCAGTACCATAAGTCTTCTATACCATAATCAGAGATTCTTTTTCTTCCCGTTAAGTTACGTCCAATATTTGTGTCTCTTTCTCTGTACAGGTGACAATATATTCGATTGATTTTCTCCCTCAATTTGTTCCCAAGAGTATATCTTTCTCTGGCCCAAAAATGGAGTCATATGGAGGAGGCCGGTCGAGCTCTAATTGTGAAGAAACAGCACAAAGGTATGAGTTGAAGCGAACATATCCGGAACTGCCAACTGAGAAACGCCTTAAGAAAAACAAAAACAAGAAAGGAAGGGTTACTAAAGAATTAGTGGAGTTTACCGGGGATAACACAGAGAAAGATGAGCTGGAACTGCCAACTGAGAAGCTGGGAGTTTGCCGGGAGCAAGATGTGTTAACAACATCACTAGATAGCACTAACTACAATGGGACAGATTGGGAATCTGTAATAAAGAACATGGCAGAAGAAGTGAATATCATTCTCAATATCATGGTGCAACTGCTAGGGGTTAAAGAAGAGGTGGCTCTTCTGCAATTTGAACTGCTCTGGAAGAGCTTGGACTTCCGCAATGATTACATGTTGCTTGTTCTCAAGGCTCTGAAGAAGGTTAGAATAGTCCTTTAATTTTTCAGTCAAAGAGGAATGTTCCAATGCTACATCACATTATAATAATGTGTTTATATCAGTATGTGAAACATTACAAGATGGCAACTTTGGAAGTGAAAGTCAGAACCATTGCTCTTTTGTATGATTGTGCTGATTAGTTATAACAACAATTCAATCTTTTTCTTATGTTGGATGACTTCATTATTTGCACTAATTGAACTTGTTTTTTTAGGAGTATGTTTATGAACAAGAAGAATGTGAACTATTGAAGAAGATTTCGGATGTGGAGATGACATATATGCAACTTATTAGGGACGCATATACTAATTTGATTAAGGTAACCTTCAATTATCTCAAAGTTTAGTATGTCTTACTAATAAAGAGTTATAAGACCTACTGATTTGCTTTGTGGAACAGATAGGAACAGACAAAGGAAATAAGAAGCAGAAAATGGCAGAGAAAGCAGAGGAGGAGGAGGAGGAGGAGGAGGAGAACAACTTCGATGGAAAGCAACTGGTTTTGTGCATTAAAAAATTGCAAGAGATACAAGACAAGCTCGAGAAGATTAATGAAAAAGCAAGGGATGAAGTGTTGAGAATAGCAAAAAAGTACAGTGAGATGTGCAAGCCAGTCTATAAGAAGCGAAAGGATATTATTAAAGATATTCCTAACTTCTGGTTGACGGCATTTTTGAGACATCCTGAACTTGGTGAACTTGTAAGTACTGAAGACTATGAGATTTTCAAGTTTCTGAGTTCAATAGAAGTGGAAGAATCTAAAGATGTGAAGTCCGGTTATACCATCACCTTCTACTTTAATCCAAATCCTCATTTTAAGAATACACTGTTCTCGAAGACTTATTCCTTCCTTGAAGATGGACAACCTACAAAAGTTGCTGCTTCCACAATACGATGGTCAAAAGGCAATGGATCAGTTTCTCGCCATGCTGAGGATAGCTTCTTTAGGTGGTTCAGTTGTGAAGTCAATCAGAAGGATGATCAAATTGCTGCAATAATCAAGGAGGAGCTTTGGCAGAACCCTAAGAAAAAGATGAGGCAGATGATGAGGTAGTAAAGGACGATGAACATGATGGCGATGAAAAGGCCGAAGAAGCTGATGAAGAAAAGGATGAGGCGGATGATGAGGTAGTAAAGGACAATGAACATGATGGCAATGAGAAGACTGATGAAGAAAAAGATGAGGCAGATGATGAGGTAGTAAAGGACAATGAACATGATGGTAATGAGAAGGCCGATGAAGCTGATGAAGAAAAAGATGTGGCAGATGATGAGGTAGTAGTGGACAATGAACATGATGGCGATGAGAAGTCCGATGAAGAAAAAGATGAGGCAGATGATGAGGTAGTAAAGGACAATGAACATGATGGCGATGAGAAGTCCAATGAAGAAAAAGATGAGGCAGATGATGAGGTCGTAAAGGACAATGAACATGATGGCGATGAGAAGGCCGATGAAGAAAAAGATGAAGCAGATGATGAGGTAGTAAAGGACGATGAACATGATGGTGATGAGAAGGCCGATGAAGCTGATGAAGAGGATTGTGAGGCTGCAGAGGACAGTGGCGACGAGGTAGTAAAGGACACTGAGGATGACGAGGAGGAGGCTGATGAAGATGATCTTGAGGGAAAGGACAGTGAAGGTTCCCATGACGACTATGATCTAGGAGGATGGTGATGAAGATAGGATGAAGCCAAATTAACTCTTAAACAACAAGTCCTCTTTAGTAGTTCAATCTCGTCTTCAAATGTTTTGCTGAATAGGGTAATTTGGTGTTTGTAAAGAGGCTTTAAATGTCTAGAAAAACACATGCTATCTTGTTTTATATAGTCTGAGCTTCTGATTCTACAAAAATATTTCTCGAACGCAGTTCATTTTTTTCCGAAAAATACCTTACAACAGACCTTGTAGTCCGTCCCTGGACCCCGGTCATAGCGGGAGCTTAGTGCACCGGGCTGCCCCTTTTTATTGCAGCAGGTGATTGATTGATTTAATATTTGTTCTGATACAAATGCAAATGCATAAGCACAAAGATTGACTGACTGAACTCTTTACAACAGGTAAATCAAGGGAAATATCTCTCACATGGCTTTTGTGGAAGATCTACTGTGCGGTTACATATATATAATTGTATGTGCTTTGGCAATCACCACTGTTTTGGCGTCATTGCTGGGACTTGAGTGCCAAAGAATTTTGCTAACATTGAGAAAGAACAATTCTTGGTTGTTTCAGACGTTTTTGTTTTCTCTATTTGGCTATTTTCTTATTTTTCAACTACTTTGGGTTAGTGAATTGTAATATTGTGCCCATTAAATAAATGACAAACTAAAATCATGTGTTGTACAGTTTTGTCCTTTAAATTCAGTGGTGTGTGCAGTCGCACTACTCTCATATTCTTGTTGATTGGACCTCTATTAATCTTCATGATTAGTCTAATTATCCCTAAATAGGTTTAATTTTGGGCAGGGGTTTATGATGAGCCATTATCATCTTATCTCTTTCTTTTTTTTCTACTCGTTTGGTCTCTGTTCCCCTCATTTTTGCTTCAGTGGTGCTTCTCTTTTTTTCAAGTTAATGAGATTTTTTAAGTTTTAATATACTTTCCTTTTCTTTTTGGTTTGTGAAAAGTTGTTCTTGTCATAAAAGAGGAGTTTGAGTATGTTATCAATGTTGACAGCAAGGAAGGTGGTACCAGTGATTATGTAAAAGCTGTTCTTTTTCATTCTGTTATTTATTTATCATGTATGAATAAATGTCGAGCACCTGATGACATATTGTGCTGCAACCAGGGAAGAAGTATCAGCTGCTTTTTGAGGTCATTAACTCTATGTATCAAACAAATACACGTGATTCTTGAAAGGCCATGCCGGGCTAAACACGAACTCTAGTTGAATATTGAGTTGGAAGGTACGTATTTATAGACATCCATAACGAAAAAATATTTCCTGTATGAAGGTGGAGCAGATGTCCCTTAATCATCATAACAATAACATTGAATTTTTCTGCAATCTTACCCTTAGCATGTGCAATGGCCCAATCCACTTCAGTATTCCAGTCAGTTGCTTGCCTATCAATACCCTACCAAACCAGCAACTTTCCCCAAACATACTTAGCATATTCACACTGAAACAACAAATGATCAATGTCTTCATTCTTTACTTGATATAATGGACAAAGCATAGCCTCCAAGTTAACCCAGCAGGCAATTCTTTCTTTTGTTTGAAGCCTCCTGTGCAGTGCTAAGAAAAGAATGAACAACTATTTGGGAACTCCATTATTGTTGCAAACCAGTCTTCTCCATGGAACTTTTGGATACTCCTCTCTAACAAGATTATACACCTTTTTGATAGAGCAACTAGTCATTTGAGTCACATCTTCCTCTGTCATCCTTGCTTTATCAAACGTCTGTTTAGCATTTAGTATTTGTTGAACCATCCAGGAGGCTTGTTGAGCTTTTGTCTCCCACACTGTAGTACCTTCGATGTAATAGGAATGATTCCATTTTACCCAGACGGCATCCTTCTTCTTGCAGATATTCCACATTAGCTTCCGGAAACATGCATTCATCCTTGCTTTATCCAACAAGGCGCGTGTCACCGGTTCGAACCCTGTCACGGACAAAAACTTGTTATTCAGATCTTGAAGGGTAGAGGGGCAGGCCCCGTATCCATCAAGTTTTGAACCGTGCGCCACTGCCCCCGGGGATTCCATGGTTAATAAAAGGAGGATCTTTACAAGTTGTAGTAATATTACTGTTGTAGAATTCTACAACAACGCTGGAGTTTCTGTGGTTGCTATATGTTATGCTTTTCTTTAAAGTTGCTATATATTATTTTAAACTTTGTTCCAGAAAATGGTACTCCCTCCGTTTAGTTTTACTTGTCTACTATACTAAAAATAGTTGTTCAATTTTACTTGTCCACTTTAGAAAATCAAGAGATAATTTACCACTTTTTCCTATTTTACCCTTAGTAATTATTAAGTCAAAATTTTCAATTCCTTTTTTCAACACTACTTTTTTATGGGTAATATGTGAATTGTTGGAACCCATTACTTAATTAGTTGGCTACACATTTTTTTGATAAGCCTTAAATCAATGTCAATCATTAGGTAATTAGCAATAATTATGGGTGATAAGGTAAACTTTACATATTTTTGGCACCTTAATAGGCGTGTAAAGTCAATACGTGACAAATAAAATTGGACGGAAGGAGTATTGTTGCTTCCAAACGCACACACAAGCATACGTGGTCGCCAAGTAATATAATGACTTGTAAAAGTCGGATATCGATCTCATAGAGACTTATGATCAACGATATTAGAAGAATTCACCAATACTACCAATTATGCAAGTATAAAAGAGGATAGTTGTTTTGTTTAATAGCTACTACTGGAAAGTAAATGATTAACTAATGTAAACTAACATATTGCAATTAACGTTTGTTGAAACTGGAATTTATCACAAGAGAATGACATTTTTCGTAATCATGTCGCGCTTTTACTTTCGTCGACTTGCTTAATTACCGAGTTATTGATTGACATAATTAATTATACGACTACGAATCTCTCGAGTCCTCTAGGCGCCTATTTGTATTACTTTCACGCTTATATCTCTATGGTCATGAACATTAATACAAATGCATTTATATTTCCTGTATTTCAACCAAGCAGGGTGATCTAGGTATATCTCTAGCCACAAATCCCTATCCCGATTTTCCGGTGGTGAGATCCTACTCTATTCAATCTTTTTTTCTATCATAGTATCCCTCTCTCGAGTTCAATTTAAGAATTAAAGATTTATCCTACTGGTCGCGAAGTAGCAAAATAGTTGTGCACAAAATTGAATAAATAACTCATATGATAATTTAGCAAAATCAACTCAAGTTTATACGTCAACAATTATACTATGGCCACAACCCCGAAACAAAGGAGTTTAGCCGCTCATAATTCTGTTAATGTCACGACCCAAATCGGAGGGCCGCGACGGGCACCCGGATCCCACCCGCCGGATCCCACCCGCCGGGTACCACTAACCTTACAGTCAACACCTATTCATAATTAAACACGGGCTAAGCCGAAAAAAGATTATGAAAATCAGGTAACCATCTTATATATACACATACCCATACCAAGGCCATACAAGACAATTATCCACAGGACACATGTCTACAAGCCTCTAGGAGTAGCAACATCAAAGGTCGGGACAGGGCCCCGCCATACCAATACATACAAGCAAAGATGTACCGTACCAAAATTAGACCAACACTTCGAACAAGGGGAGTGCTCCAAGAATCCGCTGGATTCGCAATCAACTAACGTGAACCGTCACCTTCCTTAATTGAACCTGCAGGCATGAAACGCAGTGTCCCCCGACAAAAGGGACGTCAGTACGACTGATGTACTGAGTATGTCAGGCATGAATAATAGTATAACAGAGATATAACACCAACTGAAACAGAAACAACCGACTAATAGTAAGTACCTCTGAGGGTCCTAATACATATGCCTAAATATCATGCACCGATACATATACATCGGCCCCATTGGGCATCTTCCTTACCATAACAGCCTCTGTGGGCATCATTTCATGTCGGCCTCTGTGGGCATAATATGTCTATATGTCATGCATAATGCGCTAAATACATATATACTGGCCACACAAGGGCATCTTCCTCCCCACATCATATATATATATTTTGGACCTTAATCAGGCATCTTCCTTCATTAAGCCACACATGCTTTATCATTATCATATCCCAGCTGATCAGGTGGTCTGCGTTTCCCGTCCCCAATATACGGTCTTGGGTAAAACATGAATGCAATGCAAATGAAAATGCATAAATCACAATAAAATATCCTGAATGATATAATTTCCTTGTACCTTCGGTTAATGCCGTAAATATTAACATTTTTTTCCGTATGCCTTAATAAGGACTTAGGAATATATTTAGACATGCTTTTAACATAGGAATCACTAACATGAATATTCTTAACTATTAGGAGTAGAATAAATTATGGAGCATTATCACGATTATATTTCGTTACATGGAACATGCCAAAAGAAAGAAATAATTTGCCTTAACATACCTCAAATAATAACGGAACCAGCCCCTTATTAATAAGGATTACTGGAATGTTCTGTTCTGAACCAAAAATGGAATGCTTGTACGTTTTCTAACCCCAACTAAAATGCACTATTTTAGTGTCATAAAAAGAAAGGTTTGGAATTGCGTTTTTCTTAGCATGTCGACAGAGTAGTGAATGAAGAGCAAAAATCCTTAGGTGGTATTTAAAGGTTGCTGGACGTTGCTGTTATTTTTTTTTTAAATGGAAAAGTCTTAAGCTATCCTAGAATACAATTAGGCTAGAAATAGGTATGAAGTGCATTAAAATGTGGCAGTTTCATAGTCTCATTCTCGACATCAATTAGTAACATTAGCCTTGTCATTTAGGCAACTCCTCCTAAGGCCACACGTAATCATCCCACTTTATCTTGTCCCCTCCACTTAAATTAATTAATCACACACATAATTAATTTCGTGATCCCAATTCACTTAAATCTTGGTGATTTATAAAACTTCATATCCTCAATGTCATAATTTGTGTGATATGATACTAGTCCATAACCTCTTCATGCACACACCAAATTTATTTTCGATCCCTGTCGTCACACTTGTTACGTCCAAAATTATTTCTGGGTTTAATCCTTTTATATACTAATCTCTTTATTAGCATAAGTAAATATAACATAAAGTTTCCCAACGCTCGGGTCTATTTACACACGCCTAGCGATTTTACATACGCTTAGCGATTTAAACCGTAATCCGAAAGTACGGAATGTTACAGTTAAGAACACAAGAATTCATGACAAAACTAGGGTTTTTAATTGAAGGAATGAAATAAGATGTAGAAATACCAATATTATGGCTACAAGTCTCCAAAAAAATATCTAGCATGAGTCTGAAAAAATGCCCATAGGGTCTAGGGTTAAAGCTAAAATAAGTAAACCAATTCCTACTAAAATTAGGAAAACCGTTGAAAGTCATGCTCTGCACCTGCGACGCAAGTGCAGAGCAATCGTGTTTGCATAAATCCATAAACCAAACTCTAGAGATGTTGGTTTGCCATGCGTGTGCGACGCATCAAGAATTTTTTCATTGTCAGACGAGATCCAGAGAAGCAGTTTCCTTGCGCTCCAAGTGCGACACAGGTGCTGCACAGTCTCAGTCCTTCAGCAATAATTTCAGAGAGGCAATTGACTTGCTATGCAGGTGAGACGCAGGTGCATGGCTGCACTTTCAGTTACATTCTTCTGCTCAGTTCTTTGCCATCTCTTTATCCTCTTGTCAAAAATACGATTCATCTAAACTCAACCAAAGTTGCTCGGTTTTAACTCATTTTTCCTCGTTGTACCTAATTACACAAGAAACACCAACATAAGCTCGAATACAATAATTTTACTATTAAATATGCGATTAAAGTACTGAGATTAGAGGTAAAGTGACACTAAATATTAGATATCTGTGCCAAATATCACCACTCCACACTTAGAATTTGCTCGCCATCGAGCAAACCAACAAGCAACTACTACAGTTATTAGACACACAACCACCAATCAGAACATGTGTACTCAGGCTTCGGTTAATCACGATACTTTTAGAAATCATTTTTCCAACCAATTCAAGCAATATCCCTACAATCATGCCAACATTTGTTTCATAGCAAAATAACAAACAACATCTGAGAAACAACTTAACCTCAAAAACTTACTCAACGACACTATTTTAATAGAATTATGATGATACTCATAGTGAAATCAACACTTCAGCTAACCTAAGTCAATTATGCGCCCTCACCAAAAGAGAGTTGTCCATATCTCACATCATTTTCACTTGAAGAACTTTGAATGGACAAAATAAATCAACAATTAACGCTCACTCTCACAACGAAATTCACATGCAATATATGATGAACAATAGGCTTGTCCTTAGTGTAGTCGCTTCACTAATATAAGTATGCTAATTCTAGGATCAAGGAGGACTTAAAGGGTTGTACTGTAGGCTAAGGAACGGGTAGGATATATTTTGGATGAATAGTGACTATCATCTCTAAGAACTTTAATACACACAACTTAACAATTATTTCACACTCTTTTACTAGCCAAATAAGTTCAACCAACCACCGCCCAATCATGCCCATTTTTTTTTCTTACTTTTAAGCACCTTTGTTTTCGTACAAGCTAGCTGGACATAATTTTCTACATTTCAAAGATTATCTCCCTTTTTATACACTTCCAACTAACAAGCATTTCTTTTATTATCTAGGTGCACCAATAAACTCTTTCCAGGAATAAACTAACAAACCATCCCATTTTTTTTTACTTTTCTCCTCCCTTCACATCATATACATCATTAAAGTGCTCGAGGAGTAAGAATGATCAAGTTAAGGTCTATTAGAAATAAAGGGACTAGGATTATCAATGGCTACCAAAGAAAAAAGGCTAAAGGCTCAACGGGCCTGACTAAGATATTCATGTACATGCAGGACTCTGAGGCTAAATTTTGGCTAACAAAGAAAGCTTCTATCACTTCCTAGGTTAACATCTTCATTTCTTTTCGCAAACACACTGGGCAAGTTCTAGACATCAACATACAACACGGAGTATATACAAATACCTTACACACATGACACACAATGAACTCAGAATGGATCCACATTAGTCTTCAATTTAAGCAAGTATATGACAATTCACATTAAGCTCAAATGGGTCAATTAAGAGTCATGAAAATGATTCTAAGTGTCTCAAGGAAGGCTATTATATTTATTTCTTTTGTTGAGCATACTTTTGATTTTAAACACAAGGAATTGCTCATATTGACTTTCACCTAATTCGAGTACCTATCATTCAACTGACTTTTGACTTGGTTTCCTAAAAAAAAATATAATACACGGTTCAAAGGCTCCCCCTCGGGAAAGAACCGAGGTCATAAAAAATCCCTGGGGCGGGTGATGTATGCCACTAGTGAGGGACTTAAAGAAGTTACCAAAGAAAATAAAAGAACAAAAATCTTTTTGGAATTTTCACTTTTCTATTTTTAAGGACTCTAAGACTCAAAACTAAAAAAATCCTAAGGCATATTAATCATCACCCCTAACCTCAAAAAGTTATACAATACAAAGGATGTATTTTCCACCCCACACTTAAAATAAACGGTGCCGTCAATGCATCTATAATCAAATTAAAAGTAAAGTAAGAAATACTCTTTGGGGCCCACTAGGGCCTAGTAATCATCCTCAATAACGTCCTCGCCGTCCTCTGGCTCGGACCTCTATTCTTCTTACTCATTAGCTGGGTTGACTTGTGGCTGCGACTCCACTTCTTCGCCAACATCCAAGTTAGCCTGCATCAGGTCCATCGAGCAAACATCCTCATTATCAAGTAGATTGACATCCTCACCAAGCAATGCCCTGGAGTAGACAGTGTGCGGGGCCTCAACGTATACGCTTGAATAATCCAACCTCATGTTCTCTCCATGAATCACTAATATTTTATGCATTTGAGCGATCAAGGTAGACTGGCATGCACGTTCCTCAGTGGGTGTGAGATTGTGCTTTTCAGATAGACCTGGTGCCATGACCTTTGAAATTTCGACCATACTATCAATGGGGTCAAGAACCCGATCAAGTGGGTGTGCTAACTCACGAGGTCATCAAAAATGTGGTGAGTGTATTGCTATAACTCAACCTTTTTGACTTGCACGCCCTTACCCGCTTCATTTCTTTCAACATCTAATACCCAATGTTAATGGGCCACCCCTTCATCAAAAAATAAATTATGCACACCCTAACCTTACTCATACTCGAGTAATGATCAATAGGCATGATCCTGTTATTCACCAACCGTAACCACACTCGAGCCTCTCTACAGAAATTGCTCATCATCAAACACTTGTGTCTCCGATACTTGCCAACATAGCGAGACCACTTGGACTTAGAAATAGGCCCACACAATAAACTTCAGCAATGGATCAATCGGATGATCAGGCACTCCAAGTATAGCTTACAATGTGGATGATTGCAAAGGGACCCATTCGAATTGCAACAGCCGGGTATTCCATTTCAAGAGACCTTTGTTGATCAAAATTTGCATATATCTCCAACACCATATCAATGTTAGCAGGCCCCGGTTGATCAAAAACTTTCTTCCAACCTATGGCAATGATTTTGTTGTAAATATCTTTGAAATTTCGCTTCAGTGGAACTGAGTGTACCACCCTCTCGGGTATGTAACCCTTAGATAAATAAAAATCATCATACGACCCTTCAGCATACCCTGCCCCTACAAAATATGGCTCAGGTAGGTGGACAGCTCTTCGGGGGATTGGAATAGTAGGATTTTCCCCGCCCTGGATTTTGAAGCTTGCCTCTTCTTTGAAGGGTTTCAGATGTGCCCTCTTTTGGTTCCTTGAGATGAGGATGTTGCCACATTCTTTCCTTTTGATCTCGGGTTACCCATAGTGCCTACAAACAAGAGCATTCAAATAATAAGTATTTCCAATCCCCAAGAGGGGTCGTGGAACGATCCCACACTTATTTCACACTATCTATTTTTGAACTTCTCAATTTTTCACATTAGGGCTTATCATGCCATCTCTTGGTCTTCTCTTTATCTAATTTTACATTCTTGTAGGCATGTAATCTGAATTCCTCAAGTTCGTGCATTTATAACATTCGCTTATTCCCTGCCAATTCGAAGTCTAAGTTGAGCTTCTTAATGGCCCAATACACTTTGTGTTCCAACTCGACTGGTAGATGTCACACTTTTTCATAAACCATCCTATAGGGAGACGTCCCTATTGGAGTCTTGTACGCAGTTTGGTAGGCCTAAAGTGCATCATCATGTTTTACAGACCAATATTTTCTCTGAGCATTCACAATCTTTTCTAGAATCTGCTTCACTTCTCTATTCGAAACTTCCACCTGCCCACTAGTTTGCGGGTGATACGCAGTCGCCACTTTGTGCCTGACCCCATACTTAGCCAGAAGTGTCTTCATTAAGTTATTGCAAAAATGCAACCCTCCATCACTAATAATGGCCCTTGGGGTTTCGAACCTCGTGAAGATAGTATTTTTAACAAAACTCACCACCACTTTGGCGTCATTGGTATGTAGAGGAACTGCCTCCACCTATTTAGATACATAATCCACCGTTAATAGAATATAATTGTTCCCATAAGTTGGTGGGAAGGGACCCATAAAATCAATGCCACATACATCAAATATCTCAACTTCAAGAATATTATTTAATGGCATCTCATGTCTTCTCAATATGTTCCATGTTCTTTGGCACTGGTCATAACTTCGAATAAAGATGTGAGCATCCTTGAAAAGCGTGGGCCAATAGAATCCTGACTGCAAGATCTTGGCTGTTGTGCAATCACCAATGTGATGTCCCTCATATGGGGATGAATGACAACTCTCTAAGACATGCTTTACTTTGGTCTGCGGAATGCACCTCCTTATGAGCTAGTCAGGACCCTGTTTAAACAAATAAGGCTCATCAAATATATAGAATCTCAAGTCATGAAACAATTTCCTCTTTTGTTGTGTGGTAGTCTCAGGTGGGTAAATTCCACTCACCAATAAGTTCACGATATCTGCATACCATGGTACGCCTGACTCTGGAATTGCAAAGAGCTTCTCATCAGGGAACACCTTTTGAATTTTCCAATCCTCCACCACATGTTCGTGACTTTCTAACCTCGATAAGTGGTCAGCCACCTAATTTTTGGTTCCCTTACGATCCTTGATCTCCACATCGAACTCTTGAAGTAATAGAATCCACCGAATAAGCCTTGATTTTGCATCCTTCTTATTAAATAAGTACCGGATTGCAGCATGATCCATATATACAGATGACATTTTTCCCCACAAGATAGGACCGGAATTTATCAAAGGTGTAGACAATTGTCATCATCTCTTTCTCTGTGACTGTATAATTCAATTGTACAACATCAAGAGTTTTGTTGGCGTAATAAATCAAGTGAAAAATCTTCTCCTTCCTCTGGCCTAAGGTGGCTCCCATAGCAGTGTCACTGGTATCACACATTATTTCAAAACAAAGTGTCCAGTCAGGCACTATCATTATAAGAGCAGTTACTAACCTTTTTTTCAATTATTCGAATGCATGCAGACATGCTTCACTGAACATGAAATTCACCTCTTTCTCAAGCAGCTTACACATAGGACTGGAAACTTTAGAGAAATCCTTGATGAATCATTTGTAAAATCCAGCATGCCTGAGAAAACTATGCACTCCTTTCACTGAGTCTGGAGGCGATAATTTTTAAAGCACTTCCACTTTCCCTCGATCTACTTCCAATCCTCTTTTTGACACCTTATGCCCGAGGACGATGCCTTCTTGAACCATAAAGTGGCATTTTTTCCAATTCAACACCAAGTTGGTCTCCTCACATCTGGCAAGCACACGATCTAAGTTCTGCAAGCATACATCAAACAAATTTCCAAACACTGAAAAATCACCCATATAAATCTACGAAGTCCTCCACTATCTCCGAAAGTATAGCCATCATGCACTGCTAAAATATTGATGGAGCATTACACAACCCGAACGACATGCGTTTGAAAGCATATGTATCATAAGGGCATGTGAATATAGTCTTCTCTTGATATTCAGGAGCAATATCAATCTGGTTGTAGCCTGAATATCCATCTAAGAATCAATAATATTCCTGTCCAGCTAACCTATCAAGCATCTAATCAATGAATGGAATTGGATAATGGTCTCTCCTGGTGGACTCATTTAGCTTAAGATAATTCATACAAATACGCCACTCTGTTACCGTTCGTGTTGGGATGAGTTCATTCTTCTCATTCCTCACCATCGTCATCCCTCATTTCTTCAGAACGCACTGTACGGGGCTGACCCACTTGCTATCAAAAATCAAAAAAATAATTCCTGAGTCCAACCACTTAATTACCTCTTTCTTTACCACCTCCTTCATGACATGATTCAATCTTCTTTGATATTTAACACTTGGTGTATGATCTTCTTCTAAGAATATCTTGTACATGCAGAACGTCGGGCTAATTCCATGAATGTGTGAAATCTGCCACCCTAAGGCTCTCTTTCGATTCCACATCACTTACAATGATTTCTCCACCTCTTCACACGCGAGTTCGGCAACCAAAATGACTGGCAATATTTCACCATTACCTAAGAAAGCGTACTTGAGATAAATAGGTAAGGGTTTCAGTTCAAGCTTCGGTGCCTCCGCTATGGATAACTTGGGCAGTGGCCCAAGAGGTCTATCAAAGGGTTCGAATTCACCCTTTCTCAGATAATTCTTGCCAAGTCTAATATATGGACCATTTCGTTAGCCTATGCATCTCCAAAAATATCATCTCCCACTAAGTCTCTTTCCAACGAATCTTTAGATGTGATAATAGGCAATTCAGATTCAATATCCACCATAGTGATTGCTGACAGCTCCTCATAAAAGCTCTGCCTGTGGCTAAAAATGGACGCCCCAAAATAAATGGGACCTCTGGATTTGGCTCAAAATCTAGAATAACGAAATATGCAGGAAATATGAGAGACCTAACTTGCACTAAAACATCTTTGATAATACCCTATGATCATGCTAAAGATCTGTCTGCCAGCTGCTGCATAATAGTGGTTGGCCGAGGATTTCCCAACCCCAACTTTATGAACATAGACGATGGTATCAAGTTGATACTTGCACCAAGATCACACAGTGCACTAGCAATGACTTGCTTCCTAATAGTAATTTCGATAGTGAAACTACCCGGATCTTTCAACTTTGTAGGCAATTTGTTTTGAATTCGAGACATGCACTCATCAGTAAGTGCAACTATGTCATATTCTGTGAAACGACTCTTGCTGGCTACGATGTCCTTGATATAATTTGTGTATTTCAAAATTTCCTGCAACATGTCAACCAAGGGAACATTCATGTGTACCAGCTTCAACAATTCAAGGAACTTTTTGTATGTCGCTTCTTCTTTCTGCTTTGCCAATCTTTACAGGAACGAGGGTGGTGGTTTGGCAACCACTGTTGCGGCTATTTTTCTAACGGTTTTTGTGGTACCCTTTCTACGTTAATAACATTATCTTCTTCAATTTTCTCTTTTTGTGCTTCCTTCCGCATTGCTTTCTTCAGTGCTAACTCCTCCAATTGCGTCCAATTTATGAAAGACACAGTTGCACATGGCTTCGGGTTTGGATCTGTGTCACTCAAAAGTCCGCCCTATGTTCAGATATTTTGAGCACCTGATATCTTCCCTATTTATCTCTCTAAATCTCGTACTTCTAGATTAAGATTTTTATTATCAGCCACCATCTTCTGCATATTCCCCATCATATGTTTCAATATATCTTTCATACCACTCTAAGGAGCTTGTGGTGCGGGCTGATTTGCCTGATTCTATTGATATTTCCCCTATGCTCTATTCTGGTTACCACCACCTTGATTACCACCCCACGAGAAGTTTGGGTGATTCTTCCACGAAGGATTATATGAGTTTCCATATACATTCTAATTACCCTAGCCTCTGGCTGCATTTCCTATGAAAAAGACTGACTCCGAATTTGCTGGACACATCACTAGTGTGCCCTTCACCACACACTTCACAACACACCTGAGTTTGATGCACTGGTTGCACATGTGATTGATTATTTCCTATTATGAAGTCCTTGAATTCTTTGCGCATAGCTTCAATCTATGTTGTCACACTTGTGTACAAGTCTAACTTGAGTGATCCTGGAGTCTTCTTGACAACATTTTCCTTGTGATCACCTTGCTACTCGGAGTCACTCTGAAACATGTTCAATAAGATGAATAACTCATTATAGCTAAGATCAAGAGCTTCCCCCCCAACTGCAGTATCTAGCAACACTTTTTCATGGTGATCCAGACTCTCAATAAAGGTGTGTTCCAGAACTTCATTCATTTGATGATGATGAGGACAATGTTTGAGAAATGCTTAGAACCTCTCCCATGCATGATATACCCCTTCTCTAGGTTTCTGTCTGACTGACATGATTTGCCTCCTGAGTCTCGCTATCTTTCTAGATGGAAAGAACTTAGTCAAAGAATTTCATGCTAGGTCATCCCAGTAAGTGATAGAGTTCACCGGTTCTGCATCCAACCACTTCTTCGCGTCCCTGGGTAGAGAGAATGAAAACAATGTCAACCTCACATAATCAGTAGTGACCCTGGAGGTCACATATGTATCTACAACCTCCAAGAAGGTTTAAAGTGTCACTGAGGATCCTCGTGAGGTAGACTAGTGAACTGTCTGCTAGAGTGGAGCAGCTGAATCATAAGATGCTTAAGCTCAAAGTGCCTCTCGATGGTCGGTTTGACAATGCTTGAAATGACATTACCCACTAGAGGTACTGCCATCTCTTGAACTGTCGCTGGTGGTGCGTTAGCTACCATTACTTCATGTACCACAACGATTGTTTCTTAATTTTCCTGAAAATTAACTTCCCTCTTACGTTGATGGAAAATAGTTCAGGTTCAGGTCGAAAGTCCGTGAGGTTTTTTTGACTGGCAGACCTTCACATTCGATTGTTTTACATGCGTTCAAATAACAGCTAAGATCAAGACGTTAATACTTGGATAACTAAATCAGTAATAGATTATTCTAATAAAACCGTTAATTTCTAAGTCCCCGGCAACGACGCTAAAAGTTGTTGCTCTCAAACGCACATGCAAGAGTACGTGGTCGCCAAGTAAATTAATGACTTGTAAAAGTCGGATATCGATCTCACAGAGACTTATGATCAATGATATTAGAAGAATTCACTAATACTACCAATTATGCTAAGTATAAAAGAGGATAGTTGTTTTGTTTAGTAGCTAATACTGAAAAGTAAACGATTAACTAATGTAAATTAACAGATTGCAATTAACGTTTGTTGAAACTGGAATTTATAACAAGAAAAAGACATCCCAGGGTTATGGCACTTATCGTAATCATGTCACGCTTTTACTTTAGTCGACTTACTTAATTACCGAGTTATTGATTGACATGGTTAATTATACGAGTATGAGTCTCTCGAGTCCTCTAGTTGCCTATTTGTATTACTTTCACGCCTATATATCTATGGTCATGAACATTAATACAAATGCATTTATATTTCCCGTATTTCAACCAAGCAGCGCGATCTAAGTATATCTCTATCCTAGTCACAAATTCCTACCCCGATTTTCCGGTGGTGAGATCCTACTCTATTCAATCTTCTTTCTATCTTAGTATTCCTCTCTCGAGTTCACTCTAAGAATTAAATATTTATCCTACGGGTCGCGAAGCAATAAAATAGTTGTGCACAAAATTGAATAAATAACTCATATGATAATTTAGCAAAATCAGCTCAAGTTTATATGTCATACTATGGTCACAACCCCGGAACAAAGGAGTTTAGCCTCTCATAATTCAGTTAAGAACACAAGAATTCATGACAAAACTAGGGTTTTTAATTGAAGGAATGAAATAAGATGTAGAAATACCAATATTACGGCTACAAGTCTCCAAGAAAATATCTAGCACGAGTCTGAAAAAATGCCCATATGGTTTATTTATAGTCTAGGTTAAAGCTAAAATAATTAAACCAACTCCTACTAAAATTAGGAAAATAGCTGGAAGTCATGCTCTGCACCTGCAACGCAAGAGCAAATGTGTCTGCAGAAATCCATAAACCAAACATGCTGTTGGTTTGTTATGCTTGTGTGACGCAGCTGCAAAGCAGTAACAAGTTTTTTCACTGTCAGAAGAGATCAAGAGAAGCAGTTTCCTTGCACTCCAAGTGCGACGTAGCACCTGCACAGTCTCAGTTCTTCAGCAATAATTCCAGAGAGGCAATTGGATTTGTCCTACGATTATGCTTTGAGACTTGTTGAAGATATTGGTATAGAATTCTAAGGGAGCATAACCTTAAGGTGGATATTGTACTTGTTGTGAAAACATTCTACATCCACCCTCTCATTTTGGGTGCATGGAAGACGATGGATGGGGCTTAGGGAGAAAGTCAACTATCTTGAACACTTTATTACCAAGTGAAATAAATTATTTCTTCAAACACTTCTGTGTTTTTCTTTCTTTCTTTCTTACTGTTGTTACTTTATCGTCAACTTATAATCTGCATAAACTCTCTTAGTCGTTTCATCTAAGCGGATTCCAAGTGCAAGGTCACTGTGTTCATCTGCGGGGTATCTTTTGGGATAGAGCTCTAACTTCCTAAACACCATTAATTAGTTGTCCTTAAATTCTGTGCTTTCGGAATATACAAAATTATTAAAAAAGGAAAAACAATAATACCACTTCAATCTTGAAGAGTGAAAGTCGTTGTTGCAAATAATTATACAATGTCTAAAATCTATAATTTTACATAAGTAATAGTATAAGAACCTAATTCGCACACAATGACATCTTATTGGATCTATTTTGAATGACAACCAATGACAATAGTTTAATTAATTGTTATTACAAATAATTATGCAATGTCTAAAATCAATAATTTTACATAATTCATAGTATAAGCACCTATAAGCACACAATGCCTTTTGTTTAATTAGCACTCAAATGTCTATTTTAAAATGATAAGTGACTTATCTAAGCAACCGATGTCCATGTAGTTAATATAAAAATCATCTAAATCACTCCCGAACTTTTCGGGGATCGAACCAATGACTCGACAAAGTCATAAATCACATTCCGAACCTAATGGAATTAATGAAACTTAAAAAAAAAACTCATTTACCCCGATATTGACTTTGGTCAAACTTTCTATTCCTTAACTTCAGAACTTTCAATTTTACTATTCTTTTCCGATACTCATCCGGTTACCTCTAGAATTGTTTCACCTATTTCCACAAGTCATAAACATCTATATGAAGCTAACAAAACCAACATAGGGAACATTTTTGAAACATTGATTAATGAATTAAACAATTATCTGTGGGTAAAATGGGGAGGGTTAGCTGCTCTGATTGATTAGCTGTTTTGTTTATATTTGAATTTTGAAATAAGGTGCAAGTAACTACAGGCTACAGAGAGTATGGTGCATTTAACTATAGATCAGATAATTTAAAATGGGAATAGTGCAGGTCATGTTTTACTTAAAATGCTAATTATCTTAATTTATTCAGTGCTTAAAATACTCCCAAATTTTATGCTAATTTTGGGACGTCATGTGCTATTCACGTCTCTAACCAACTCATACATATCTCTGACTAGTAAGTAGAGGCTATCAAAAGTATACATCTGCTGCAATTTAAATCAACCTATTCACGTCAACCCCGACGATTCTACTTGTTGTCACATCACCTCTATCTCCCATCCAGATTTGAAATGTTAGAACTTTTCTGAGAAGGACAGTATAGGAAAACTTTAGTGTTGGATAAAGTGATTTATATGCCAATATCTTTTTAATCATAATTTTGCTGTTGTAAATGTGAGTTTCTAAAGCTTATTACGACAAAAGGCAAAAATTGGTGCTTTTGTTTCTATTTCTTGGAAGTATAAATCTTACCTAGATTATTGAATATTTATGTAATTAATGAGTTTCTAAAGCTTATTAAAAAATCATTTTTTCAAATAGTCGAGCCTATTCAAATTTGGCACATCAATTAAAATGAGGAAGCAATAATTAAATAACAGTGGACCTTATGAAGAAATTTAAATATTGTTATGATCAAAATGTACCTGCATAATAATAAAACATAGGGATCATATTAGAGGCTTCCTTCGAGTTTTAGTCTAATCACATTGACTTGTGATTAATAGCTTATTTGATCAAGTTTTTGAGAGGCCAAATGTGCTTATTTTTAAAAAAAGGATTTGTTTGACTAAACTTTTGGGTGAAAATAAATATTTTTGAAAAGTAGCAGAAACAACTTTTCAAAAGGTAAAAAAATAGTTTTTCTCCGAAAGCACTTTTTTTTAAAAAAAACACTTTTGACAAATACACTTAAAAACTCTTTTTAAAAGATCAAACATTAATGGTCTGTTTGGCCAAACTTATTTCGCTCCAAAAGTACTTATTTTTTTCAAAAAGGGCTTATTTGAAAAAACTAAGGTGTTTGGTCAAGTTTTTGAGAGAAAATAAGTACTTTTGAGGAGTAGCAGAAACAGTTTTTGATAAGCTAAAAAAATAGCTTTTGTCCAGAAACATATTTTTGAAAAGTACTTTCGAGAAAAATATACTTAGAAATACTTTTTAAACACTTGACCAAACACTAATTATTGCTCAAAAATATTTTTTAAATTAATTGATCAAACATAAACTATTTCTCACTAAAAATACTTTTTAAAAAAACACTTTTCAAAATAAATATATTTTAAAAATTTGATCATACAGACTATCATGATGTTACGTCTACCTCCTTTGTCTGGATTGTTTTTTTAGCCATTCTTTAAATATATTTATTGCTAATATAAATATAATGTCATTTGATAAATTTGCCCCTTTTTAATATAAATGGATTCCTAAAGGAACCCACGCCTCAGCCCTAGTATTATAAATCTCATGAAGATTGGAACTTTAAGGTCTTGGACTTGATTTTTCTGTGTTGCAGTAACACAAAGAAAACTCACAAAAATACTACTGTAGTATTCAGTTATGTGATGTAGTATCAACATAAAATATACTTGATCTCGACATGAAATTTGCAGAAGAAAATTTGCTTTCTTTTGAAATAAAGATGGCCAATGAGATAAGAAAGGAGAGGAATGGAAGGAGAACGTGGAACTAATATTTGCAAAGAAAAGAACTTTGACAAAAGAATTGCGTTTTCTATTCTTATTTTTAAACAATTTGTTAAGAAAGATACTTTCATAGAATTAATTAATTGGAAGAAATTAATATTAAGAAAGGGCAGATTTGTCAAATCATATTATATTTATATTAGTGATAAATAGGTTCGAAGAATTGTTACAAGAACCATCAAATAAGAGAGTTAAACGTAGAGATGACAGTGAATCCTGGATCCGGTCAGGATTCGATCAATCCAAATCCGTTTTATAGGATATGGACCTTCAAAATTTGGACCAGATGGATCCGGATCGGACCCGGATCCATTTCTGAAAGATAGGATATGGATCTTGTATTTGAGATCCGTATCCGGTCCAGATCCGACCCGTGGATCCGTTTTTTATTAAATATACCCACCCCCTCAAGTTCTTGGTCAATGTTTTCTTTAAATTTGTTTCTGTTATAGTGATTAGCTATGTCCTTTTTAAATTATGTATTACTAGTTGGTTAATCTATCTTAAATTATTAATTTACCTGGTCAACATAAATTGGCTAGGATTTGAAAGGGTTTAAATGATTGTTTATTGTACATCTTAATGTAGAAAAATAAGTAATATATTGTGCTGCTCTGAGCTTCATTACACAATGTCTGGTATAAGTATCTAATTTTATTGGTTTTCAAAATGTTAGCGAGATCATATAAGAACTGAAGAAAATTTATTGCTTAGTACTTTCACATTGATTTGTCAGCTTTCGATAATATACTCGTGCATTGAAACAAATTTTTACCGTTCTGCATGGCTCTATCTATTTGATTCTCACTCTTGTTGCTCTCCTAAACATGTTGGCATTCATTGTAACAAAGAAGCACCGCTTTCTCTACCTTGGTGGTGCTTTTATAATCTTAGTTGGATTATATATGGGTTATCACCGCACAAAAATGAGAAATAAGTTAGAGTGAGTAATTTAATCTTCATGATTGATCATATTCCTAGAGTTGCACAAGCTATGTGTGAGAATTGATTAAATTATCGTGAAGGTTATTGTAGATCACCATAAAATACTGTATTTAGAGGAAGTGAAAGTAGGTACGAGAATACGGGAAGCAGGAGCAGTTGATCTTTTTTTTTTGTCATCAAATGTTCTTGAAGAGTATGCCAATACATGATATTTGGTCCTCTGAAGAACAATCTAGTTAATCTACCTTACCTAGAAAAGATGTTCAAAGTGTGATAGGTATAACTTGCTATCTTTCCCTAGTTTTAATAATGTTTTCTCTGTAGTCCAGTTTGTGCAAAGAATAATGTATCTTCTTCACTTGTTTTTTCTTCAACCTACCCTCTTTATTGTTTTCACATTCTCATATCTTCTTTTGTATCTTGAGCTACTGAAATGTTGATGAGTAGTTCCGTATTTGAGAATATTATTCAAGGCAATTTTTTTTATATGTGGATCCAGATCCGATCCGTGGATCCGGTTGTATTCGGATTTGGATCTGATTTATGAACCCGATGAATCTGCATCCGGATCCAGGTATGAAAAACGGATCTGAATCTAGTAGGATCCGGTCCAGATCCGATCCGTTGTCATCCCTAGTTAAACATAATATTATAAATCACCGGAGATGCTAATATGATTGAATAGAAACCTCAAAGGTCTAAAAATCACATCTACTTAATTGGGGTATAATAAAATAAAAAAGAAAAATAATATATGGGGGACCCAAAAAGATTTTACTGAAATAATGCCGAAGACTACATATGGTTTGATTCATTTCACCCAACAGAGAGTTTTCATGGACCATCCTCCTATTCATCTTTTACAAAGACAAACAAACTATAGAAAAGCTACCTTTAATACTTATATATATATATTTTTAATAAAGGCCTTGAATTTTGTTTTTTTCATCTAGACGGACCCATATTCTCCTTATGTTAGAGCCGCTAAGCTGCTTGACAATAATTTTCCCATCCAGTGAATGTGTGTCAAACTTTTACCAACCCTGAACGAATCGATCCATAATTGACCTTGATGAAATGGAGAAAATTAGAATTGATTGCCATGTTTCCCAGTGCCAAATATCTCCCTTAACATTTTATAATGTACAAGCCCTTTGTTTCTGAACAACTTCTCACCACCATGGATCTGTCAAAGAAATAAATTTATCAGAGTGGAAAATACAGTAACTTTAACAAACTTACCCAGTAAATATCTTCCCACACCTCATCCTTACAAGTTCCTTTGTTGTTATTTGGGTTCCATTCATAACCAGTAACTTGTAACAGATCCATGAACTGCTTTGTCTCGTCTCTAAATTTTTTACACAATGTTGGCACTTCAGTTATACCAATTTGTTTGCTTGTTCGATGATATAATTTTCGAACAATTCCTCCCCAGTCTAGTTGGTTGAAGTCTTTCTCATGAATCAGTAATTCTTCATAGAGGATGTAAAATTGGTATGAACAGGATGAAACACAGACACAAAATTGTTGTTCTCTGACTTCAAGGCTCTTATGCATATTCTTTTATACAATTATTTCGACCCTTCCCAATAAATTGGCGAGTACAATAGGTCACAGAAATATTGCCTTCAGGATACAATGAAGCCCTAATAACGATGTTGAATTCTAAGTTTGTACTCCCTTGATCCAACCAAGAACACATAGTATGAAATTTCTGATGATGCTTAGGGAAGAAAAAAATAGAAGTTTTGATTCTTTTCCAACTGAAGTTTTGATTCTTTTTCATATCTCTATCCTGAATGAAAAAACATTTTTACTACTTATAGAGATTTCACATCCATTGGAGATGTCTTTTCATCACCAACAGACACCTCCAAGAGGCATCAATGGTGGCTATTGGGAAAAGTTGTGCTTGTTCAAATTCAAAATAATTATGAATTATATTAACAGACTCCCCCTAAATTTGAAGGGGCATCACATCAATGATGGTGTTTGATTTTGTTGAAAATATCCAACATTCTCCCCATATTTTCAAAATTAAAAAAACATAAAATAAAGTAAAATCTTTCAAAATAGGAATGGCTGCATCACTCAAGTGACTGCCTACGTACCCGAGTGGGATCAAGCCAACGTAGTTCAAGCTAAGTTGAGACAAAGCATCATCGTAGAAGTCAATATATAAATGATAGGTATCTTTTGGATTTGAACCTTCACTTAGTATAAGAAATTCAAAGCCTTATCGAGGTTCTATGGTGAACTAGTCTTGAACCAAGTACCCCTTGTGATAAAACCGGAATCTCCACACATATTGACTTCAGAGAATTGTGTGTTCTGTAGCTTAGCACGTTAATGTCCATGTGCTTATATCTTGAATTCATGAGTATTCTTTAGAGAACGGTCTTATTCTCATAGGAAACGGCCTGATTTCCATATTCATATAGGTAAGTCTCTAAGGTATTTCTGTTGGAAATTTGCATTTGGCGGGGAGGTGCGTCTACCCATATTTAATGAATTAAACACTAGTGTTTCGCATGTTGGAGGCTTTGTATCTTCACACGTGCATAATCTACTAAGTGAGTAGATGACCGTAGGGCCAAGAATCGTCAAATTTCGTTGAGAAATGAAAGAGATATTGGTCCACGAAGTAAGGTGTTTGAGGCATGAAAATATGCTGTGGGACAAATCTACCACATCGGTGGGAAAAGAAAGAATTGCTCTCTTTATAAGTCTCATAATTGGCTAAGGGTTTGGGACCCCAAGGGGTATCCCATGTGTTTAAAGGAGGGAGGACCTAGAAGTGCTTGGTTTCAAGGCTAAGCCCACACACGCGCCGCCGCTGCCCTCCCGTCCCGTCCTGTTCGGGCTCGGTCTTGGGTCACGGGTCACGGGTCGTGGGACTTTCTGATATTATCTATTTGGACCCCCAAATTGCTTAATATTTAGAGTTTGGTCCCTAGAGTTTCTGGAAAGTTGAATTTGGGAACGACCGTAGGCAGAAAGTTTCTGCCTACCGTTGGAGTTGATTTTTGGGGAGTTAATGTGCATTAACCAGTCATTACTTGGCTGATTAACTTCTCCATAATCAACCCTCCTTCAATGTCCACGAACAGTCTCACTAATGGCCTTAAACCTGTCATTAACAGCTCTCCCTAATGGCCATTAACAACCATGTCTTGGGCAGTTGAGAAGCCTCCCTTATGCTATATATTGGAGCTGTTTTGCTCAATGGTGTTACACGAAAAACACAGAACATATACACAACAAAAATGAGGCAGAAATATATACACAGAGACAAACAGAAGAGTAAAACACAGTCCTCAACGTGAGCAGTAACGTTGGGACGAAAAACAGAAACTCTTCCTTCCTTTTCCATTTCTTCAGCAAGGCGTTTCGTGTTTGTTTTCTTCGTCAGACTCAACCTATTTGCTTTGTAGTGTTGAGATTAAAGTGTTGTTTTATCTTGTAAGATTATTGCCCGTTAACGTAAAAGCATATATACGGGGCAATCTTGTCTTAAGGAAAGAGTGCAATCACTCGACTCAGGACACAGTTGTAACAATCCAGATTTAGTGTTTCTTGATTTCAGGTTATCAAGATTCAAGATTCAACAAGCTTGCGGCAGTTCTGAATATTAGCCTATTTGTTTATCCTTTCAAACACTTGTAATATTTATTTACTTTCCGTACTGCTTTACAATATCCAACAACTTAAGACAAGATTTGTATTAGTGTTCGAAAGATGTCGGTCAAAAGTTGTGTGACCAAATCTGGATATGGCTGTGGTTTTCTGGTAGAAGAGAGTGATGATTATGCTGTTGAAGGTCAACATGTTCATGGTGTCACCGCTCCCGAGAGTGGTGGGAACAAGCACCCACGAGAGGCTGAGGATGTCAACTGGGACAAGAGGAGAAGGCTGAAGATGTGGTTCTATCTTGCAGCAGAAGGCCTATATCTGTCCCAGACAAAGGATCCGAATTATGGTAAGGAGGAAATGGACACTCAGTCCGATGAAGTGACTGAAGTGGGACGGAATCCGAAATTGGGATAAGTAGTTTTTCTTCCTTGTCAAGAATAAGATTAAATGATGTCTGATTAAAAAGGGCTTAAAGTAAGGAGGAATATGAAAATGTTTTCACAAAATAATTTATATTCCTTACGCTTTAAAATTAGAAGTTTAATCTCATCTTCCTTCCCGTTTAAAGATTGGATTTTGTAAACGACTTAAAAAGATCCGTTCTTTTAAGTGTAATTATTAAAAGTGTGTAAAGTATGTTCACACATACGGGGGAGAAAGATCCACTGATTGTGCGAAAACTGTTACCACTCTTAAGTAAGCGCCAAGAATTGTCTGGGCACCAATCATAACGGAAGAAGACAAAAGGCTAAAGACGTTGAGCTTGTCACACTATTTGGCAGAAGATCCTTCATAGGATGATATTGGACACTCTGTCATACAAAGCCTCCGGGCGACTGGAGTGGGGCCAAAATTCCTTTGATATGATGATATTGGACACTCAGTCATACAAAGCCTCCGGATGACTGGAGTGGGGCCAAAATTCCTTTGATATGATGATATTGGACACTCAGTCATACAAAGCCTATGGGCGACTGGAGTGGGCGAGAATTCATTTCATAGGAAAAGTAATGGACACCTAGTGTGGTGGGCCAGAGTTTCCAGGTCTTAAATGATCTGAAGGCCTAAAGAAAGGCAGAAAAGAAATTGGACACTCAGTCGGCCAAAGAAACTGGAGTGGGCCAGAGTATCCAGATCACATATGATCCGGTTACGCCCTAACAACGGGTAAGAGGTTGTTCATGTGAAGCAACGCCACCTCTAAAGTAGAAGGGGTTGGAGAGGTTGTCCTCAATAGGACTTCAGGGGATGGGATCACTCCAAAAGGAGGCGACACATGTCCCAAAACTTGGTTAAAGGATGCTGTTGATCAAGCTGGTTTGAGACTAGGCCAACATGTCTATAATAACTAAGAATGGTACAGTATGTCTGTAGCCAAATGAATGATATATTTGTAATCCGTGCATCTATGCCATCATAGATTAAGACACGTTAAATAGAAAGTCATTCAAAAGCTAACGATGTTGAGATTGTTGCCTTCTGTCGACATAAACCTCAAAATGAATGTGAGTTAGGCGAAGAGGAAAATTCACCTTTCCAAGTTCCGTCGAAGGAATAGCGAAAGAAGCACCTCTCCTCTAGAACTTAGTCACACCTACTTGGGTGATTTGAAGTTTATACAAAATAGAGGGGGGAGACAAGTACGTTGTGACCTTCATTGATGATGGTACAACATATTATATCCTTTGTTTGTCAAAAAGCAAAGATGAAGTTATTGAAGCGGATAAGTGCTACAAAGCAGAAGTTGAAAATCAACTAAGCCTATGGATTGAGAAATTCGTAGTGATAGAGGGGGAGAATATGAGGCATCATTCATTAAACGACTGCACATTACTCACCTCAGTCCAATGGTGTTAGCCAAGCGCAAAGCCGTATGCCCAAAATATGTGGGGCAAGGGGATCCTTACCGCTAATGCGATTCTCAACAAAAATACGCATAAGGATAAGGATAACTCTCCGTGTGAAACATGGAAAGGATCTCACATACAAATGTTGTGATGTGGGGTGGCTTGGTAAAAGTTGAAAAACCGAAACAGGTCAAGTTGGACCTAAGACTATAAATTGCATTTCCATTGGATCTGTAAATAACAGTAGTGCTTATCGTCTCTTGGTGTCAAAGAATGCTGAATTCTTTGAAGATAACTTTCCTTGAAAAGGAAAAGGGAGTAATTGCTCGAGGTTAACAAAAACCTGCGAGGGCCTGACTGTCCAGAACTGGACGTTCCATATCTACATGACTCGAAAGTTGCTGTCTATCCGGAACTTAAAATTCCAGATCTGCAGAACTCAGGGATTCTAGATGTTGAACCGAGACGGAGCAAAGAAGGGACAAAGACTTATTCCAGTTCTTCTAGCTTGTATGGTTGAGAAGGAACCATGGACAATTAACAAATAATTGTCATCTCCAAAAGCGCTGCTTTGGAAAGAAGCTACAAAGAGAAATATATTCCATCATATAGAACCATACTTGTGTAATGGTTGATCTTCCTCTAAGAAAAGAACCTTTGGGTTGTGAAAAAGAAGATGGATCTATTGACGAGTATAAGGCCTCGGCTACTTGTACATGTGCTTCCCTGTGAATAACTTAACATCCCGGACCATTGCAGTCTTGCGTGGCATAGATGTTGAAACAACCTTCCTAACCGTAGAGTTGGAAGGGGAGAATCAGAATTGGTTTGCTGGACTGTTGGGCTTCTTCCTGAACTTTTATTTTGGTCCTTGAAATGTTTACATTTTGGTCTTGGAAGTTTCAGATAAAATAGAAACAATGAATCTGACCACAGAAACATTGACTATAAAGTTAGAAAGCCAACAGTTGGAAAACCAACAGTCTGAGAATGAAAGTCATATTGAAACAAAGTCTCGATATGAAAGATATGTGTATCATAGATGACATCTTAAGAACTGGATTTCTAAGACATCTAACGGACTGGTCTAACTCCAAACTCAGTTGTGAGATAGTTGACAGTCTCGTTGAAGCCACCAATGGATATGAATCATTTAACTGATTGGAATCATGGTGCACCCATATACAAAGAGCAATATGCGTAGGTCACATGTAGTTCAATGTATGTTACACACTACAACCGACCTGACATCGGCCTACAAACAAGATCAGTTGAACTAAGGATCACTCGTGATTCTGGAAATAATCAATAGAAGGCGTTAAGTCGGATATGACGATATCTGAATTATTTGCTTATCTATGGATTATGGTATTCTGGATGTCCAGCGGTTCTGGACGAACACAGTGATGCAAACTGGACATCAGATCTGAAGCACATCAAAGCCACAAGTAAATGTGTATGGTGGGTCTTGGAAAATCCTCTAAGCAAACTTGCATCGTCCGATTCTTGATGGAATCAGAGTTTATTTCTTTATACAAAGCATGAAAGAAGTTGAGTAACTTCACAACTCCTTAGAGGACGTCCCTTATTGGGAGAAACCTGTGCCTTCAGTAGTTATACACTGTGGCTAGCCGATCGGCTACAGGAAGAACACGGATGACGGCTTCTGGACATATATGTTAGGATCTATCGGAGACATAAGACCATATGACAGTTGATCATCACGGGTGTCACTTCCTTGATTACTAACTACGGGACTACCTGGAGATCAAGTGTTCTACCTGTCTAGGGGAATGGGCTTAAAACCCAAACAATACGAACCATTGCGGTGGTAACCCAACCATACTGATTGGAGATCCCAAGAATTTGGTTCAATGGGAAAACTAAGCTGCAAAAGGTTCAGTTGAGCGCTTTGGTGGAAGGAAGAGCACTTCGGATGATGATTTCTGTACAGAAACATGAATCCAAAGTTGTTCCCGCGATAGACATTAAAGTGCTACCTGCATGGTGGGTAAAGGTTAAGCTTCCAAACCTTTAAACAATCTTCAGACGGTTGAGGTTAAGGTTGGGGAAACTTTTAATGATTCCTAACACTTGTGAAGTGGGGTATAACAGGATACCTTGTAGGAGATCACCTATTTAAGTGCGAGGACAGGCCGCCTCAAATGAACGCACTTAAGAATCCAAGTGTGTCCACGGCCACAACGGACAAAACCATAAGAATGAAAACGAATAAGAAGAGTTATTGTGTTGGTATCATTGTCTTGGATTACACTAAACACTGACGGTTCAAGACATCACGTTCACCGCGCAGTAAGTAAGTCCGGTGGTATTCAACTAGGGAAGGTTCAAAGCAGAAGCTACCTCTCCTGATGCAATATATTTTCGTTGAAAGATTGCTGAAAGTAGGCACCATGTGTGTGCGCCAAATAATCTCTTTCAAGAGGGGATTGTTGGAAATTTGCCTTTGTTGGGGAGGTGCGTCCACCCGTATTTAATAACTTAAACACTACAGTTCTGCATGTTGGAGGCTTTATATTTTCACACGTGCATAATCTACTAAGTGAGTAGATGACCGTAGGGCCAAGGATCGTCAAATTTTGTTGAGAAATGAAAGAGATATTGGTCCACGAAGTAAGGTGTTTAACGCATGGAAATATGGTGTGGGACAAATCTACCACATTGGTGGGAAAAGGAAGAATTGTTGTCTTTATAGCTTCTCAAAATTGGCTAAGGGTTTGGGACCCCAAGGGGTATCCCATGTGTTTAAAGGAGGGAGGACCTAGATGTGCTTGGTTTCAAGGCTAAGCCCACACGCACGCCGCCGCCGCCCACCCCGTCCCGTCTGGGCTCGGGTCACGGGTCATGGATCGTGGGTCGTCGGACTTTCTGATATTATCTATTTGGACCTCTAAATTGCTTAATATTTACAGTTTAGTCCCTAGAGTTTCTGGAAAGTTAAATTTGGGAATGACGGAAGGCAGAAAGTTTTTGCCTACCGTTGAGGTTGATTTTTAGGGCGTTAATGTGCATTAAACAGTCATTACTTGGCTGATTAACTCCTCCATAATCAGTCCTCCTTCTATGGCCATGAACAACCTCACTAATGGCCTTAAACCTGCCATTAACAGCCCTCCCTAATGGCCATTAACAGCCATGTCTTGGGCAGTTGAGCAGCCTCTCTTATGCTATATATTAGAGTTGTTTTGCTCAATGGTGTTACACGAAAAACACAGAACATATACACAACAAAAATGAGACAGAAATATATATACAGAGACAAACAGAAGAGTAAAATACAGTCCTTAGCGTGAGCAGTAACGTTGGGACGAAAACAGAAACTCTTCCTTCATTTTCCATTTCTTCAGCAAGGCATTTCGTGTTTGTTTTCTTCGTCAGACTCAACCTATTTGCTTTGTAGTGTTGAGATTAAAGTGTTGTTTTATCTTGGAAGACTATTGCCCGTTAACGTAAAAGCATATATACGGGGCAATCTTGTCTTAAGGACAGAGTGCAATCACTCGACTCAACGCAAAGTTGTAACAATCCAGATTTAGTGTTTCTTGAATTCAGGTTATCAAGATTCAAGATTCAACAAGCTTGCGGCAGTTCTGAACATTGGCCTATTTGTTTATCCTTTCGAACACTTATAATATTTATTTACTTCCCGTACTACTTTACAATATCCAATATTTTCTGCGATACACCTGTAAACAAACATAGACTTATTAAGGATTTCCATCCATCCTCAATCATGCAGAATCACTACACTAATACAGAAATGAGAAGTTTTGACTTAGTGTACCATAATCACTTTCGTAACTTGTTGGTACCCATTGAACCTTGTTTATCTTTTTCAAAACATAGGTTGGGTTTCTGCTAACCGTTGATCAACCTTCTTTCACAGACCTTAGTCCCATTTCCTTACTCTTTATTGAAACCACTGCCTTTGGTAGACTCTTAGTAAATAGGTCTGCCAAGTTCTTCTTTGTTTCAATATAGTTAACTGCAACTACTCCTCTCTTGAGTAATTGTCTTACTATTTGATGTCTAAGACTTGCATGTCTTGACGTTCCATTATAAGTCTTGTTTGAGACATTATAGATCGTAGCCTAATTATCACAGTTAATCAAGATTGCTGGAGTTGGCTTCTTCCATAATGGGATCTCTATAAGTAGGTTTCTAAGCCATTCTGCCTCCTTACATGCATCTGTCAGTGCAATTAATTCTGACAACATTGTTGAATCAGAAATACAAGTCTGCTTCTTGGAACCCCAAGACACAGTAGCACCACCTGATGTAAATATCCATCCAGTAGTAGACATGGACTTGGATTCTACATTGTTCCAGTTTGCAGCGCTGTATCCTTCCAATACAGCGGGATAACCCTGGAAATGTAAACCATAATCTATGGTTCCTTTCATGTAAGCCAACACTCTTAAAATTGCTTTCCAATGTTCAAAATCTGGGTTACTTGAGAAACGACATAGTACTCCCACCGCTTGGTATATATCTGGTCTCGTGAAACTCATAGCATACATAAGACTTCCGATAATACTAGAATACTCAAGTTTTCCATGAGTCCTTCTAGTATTCTTCCAGTCCTTTCTTAGGATTTTAATTTCTAAGATCACATCAGCCTCTTCTAGATCTTTCATATCAAAATTAGAACTAAGAAATTTCTTAGTTTCTTCCACACAAAATATGTCAGACCCAAAAATAAGCATATCATCAACATATAAACAGAGAATTATACATCCAGATTTATCATGCTTACTATAGATACATTTATCAGCATCATTAACAATAAAATCATATGCCAAAGCTACTTTGTCAAACTTCTCATGTCATTGCATGGGAGCTTGCTTCAAACCATAGAGGGATTTCACTAACTTGCAAACTTTCTTTTCTTAGCCAGGTACTATGAGACCTTCAGGTTGTTCCATATATATTTCTTTTTCTAAATCACCATTTAGAAAAGCAATTTTGACATCCATTTGATGTATAACTAGCTTGTGAATAGAAACAAGTGCTATCAAATAATGAATAGATGTGATGCGAGCTACATGAACATATGTATCAAAGTAATCAATTCCATGTTTTTGTTTATAACCTTTAGCAATCAATCTAGCTTTAAACTTATCAATGGTACCATCAACATTCAATTTTCTCTTGAATATCCATTTACATCCTATAGATTTAGCATCATGAGGTAAATCAGATAGCACTCAAGTTTCGTTAGACAAAAGTGAATGCTTTTCATCATTGATAGCGTCTTTCCAGAAATCAACATCTCTAGAACTCAAGGTTTAGAATAAGTTTTAGGATCATCATCAAGTTGTATATCATACTTGATAATGTTAAAAACTTAATTCTTAGTACCCTCTACAAGATATTGTATAAAATCTGAATATTTTTTCTCTATTTTTGCTCTCTTACTTCTTCTTGGTTCGATATCTTCAGTAGGAACTAAAATATCATTGTTGTGAGTAGGAGCAGAAGGTTCAACATTGTCATTAGTCTCTACAGGTTCTAGATTAGGTAACAATGGATTTTTAGTAAGTTGTGGTTGAGAACTAGACCTTGTCAAGTTTTCAAAAAATTATATATCTATAGATTCTATAATCTCAAATGTGTCAAGGATTACAAATCTGTAAGTAATACTGTTAAGTGAATAACCTACAAAAACACATTTATAAGCCCTATTTCCTAACTTTGGTCTCTTAGGGCCAGGCTTTCTGACATATACCAAACAAACACATGCTTTGAGTCTTTTCAAGTTAGGCTTTCTCTTAAACCACAGTTCATAAGGAGAGATATTCTTCTTTTTCAAAGGAACTCTATTCAAAATATAGCATGCAAACAAAATAGCTTCACCACACAAAGAATTTGGCAAACCAGAGCTAATGAGCATAGCGTTAACCATATCTATCAAAATTCTATTTTTTCTTTCAGCAACACCATTTTGTTGGAGTGTATATGGAGCAGTGAATTGATGTACTAAACCATGTTCTTGACAAAATAAAGTAAGTTCAGAAGGATAGTATTCACCACCACGATCAGAACGTAAAATCTTAATTTTCTGTCCTAATTGTGTCTCTACTTCTGCTTTGTAAAGTCTAAATTTATCAAAGACTTCATCCTTAGATTTCATAAAGTAAATATAGGCATATCTAGTACTATCTTCAATAAAAGTGACATAGTATTTGTTTCTACCATAAGTCATATGACTTTTCAGATCACCAACATCACTGTGTACTAATTCAAGCAAGGCAGAATTTCTTTAAATCAGAAGAAGGTGAATTGACAACAGAAGATCCAAAGTGAAGATCTAAAGAAGAGAGCCAAGACAATTAAATTAGATAGGATCTTGTATTTTCCTTATCTTCTATTGTATTTTCGTTTTGATATAATAATAAGAGTCACGAACCGAAACTTCGACGGGACCTCACTCGACTCTCCAACTCATCATTCCATCCTTCTATCCACTTGAACTACTTGTGACATGATGCTCTTATAACTCGGGATATGTAGGCTATCCAAAGCCAGGTCTCGATCGCACCTCTTTTCTTTTATTTATTTTCATATTTTAAATAAATGGTTTGATAAAAAATCAGTCACAGTGTTCACTTCTTTGCCTGAAAACTATTCATGTTTCCTAGCAAAGATGGACATTCTGTGAACACCTAAATTTTGATCGAATTTAAGATTTTACACCATTTTAGTGTTTAAATATTTATTTAAGGTCTAGATTAGATATTTTAGTTTTCTAATTTCATTTTCACTTTTCAAAAATAGAAAAGAAAAATTTATAAAAAATATAGTTTTCTTCTAATTTAGGTTTTAATAAACAAGCTAGTGATTTTAGTATTCTTTCTTAGTTACATTTTATTGTGGACTAGCTATTTAAATTTTTCTATATTTTATTAGTCTAGAAATATTCAGTTAATTTTCTTATCTTTATTATTTTTATATTTGTTTAACTTTAATAAACAAAAACACAAAAGAAGGAAGTAGCTAAAATAAGAAAAATACTAGCCTATCCTAAACTAACCAGCAAACCATTCCCTAATCCCCTTCTCCCTCACGTATGACGTATCCTTTTAACCTTAAAACTCTCCCCCACAACTAATTTCCAAAATCCAACTCCCTCACGTTCCTTAACCCACAAACACACACACACACGACACAAACACACACCTACACCTCACCAATATAAATACGGAAAGAAATAATCCCTTGATTATTTTCATTAATTGAAAGGCTATATATACAAGTTACATATTTCTATAATAGGAGAATCCTATTCCTATTCTACTCTTAAAACCTTATTCTACTTGGATACTAACTATACAATTATGGTAATACAAATATTATGGTAGGTGTACAATACTAATTACACTACAACATTACCTAAATAGGAGACTACAACATTACCTAAATATCTACACCATATACGGTTTACATGAAGAATCCGAGAGCAACAATATACATAATATACACATGTATATCGTGTGTATATTTAACACACCCTCGCAGTCATAGCAGGTTGTCTTCGAACGCTGAGACTGTCCCTAAAATCTTCAAAAAGGATCGAGGGAAGACCCATTGTAAAGATGTCGGCAATTTGATATCTTGATGGAACATGGCAGACGCGTATCTGACCTCGAGCAACCTTTTCGCGGACAAAGTGAATGTCCATCTCTATATGTTTAGTGCGCTGGTGCTGAACCGGATTATCAGAAAGGTAGATGGAACTAATATTATCGCAATAAACCAAGGTTGCTTTCTGAATAGGTGAATGAAGCTCCAATAGCAAATTACGTAACCAACATGATTCCGAGACCATTTAGCTACCCCTCGATATTCGGCGTCGACACTGGATCGGGATAATGTCGACTGATGTTTTGCAGACCATGAGACCAGGTTATTGCCAAGAAACATTCAATAGCCAGATGTAGACCGTCTAGTGTCTGGACAGCCACCTCAATCAGCATCCGTATACGAGACAAGTGTGGACGTCGAGGAAGGATATAAATGCAAACCATAGTCAAATGTACCCTGAATATACCGAATGATCCGTTTGAGTGCATTCATGTGCTCAATCCTGGGATCATGCATGAACAAACACATCTGCTGGACAACATACGTAATATCTGATCTCGTAAAAGTAAGATACCGAAGGGCCCTGCAAGACTGCGATAGCGGGTCGGATCCTCGTATGGTACGCCGGCCGCTGCACTAAGCTTGGGCTTAGTATCAACTGGAGTGGAAGTGGACTTACAGGATGACATACCAGCCCTCTCAATGATCTCAGCTGCATACTTCCTTTGAGATAAGAACAACCTATCTGCATGACGAGTGACAGCAATCCCCAAAAAGTAACTCAAGGGCCCCAAGTCTTTCATAGCAAACTCAGAGCTGAGCATTGTCACGATAGACTGGCGTAAGGCATCAGAAGAGACAGTCAAAATAATATCATCCACATATAACAGAATATAGGCTAAGGACGAACCATGACGGTAAATGAATAAGGAATTATCTGACCTGCTGTGAGTGAACCCAATAGTCAAAACATAGTCGGCAAATCACGTATACCAGGCCCGTGGAGACTGCTTAAGCCCATATAAGGACTTCTTCAACAAATAGACATGATGAGGATGTTTGGGATTCCTGAATCCCAAAGGCTGATGCATATAGACGGTTTCCTTGAAATTCCCATGTAGGAAAGCATTCTTTACATCTAACTGATGAATAGGCCATGCTTTTGAAAGAGCCAAGCTAAGCACAGTGCAAATGGTAGCTGGCTTGACCACCGGACTAAACGTCTCACTACAATCTACACCAACCTGCTGTGTCTTACCATAACCCACAAGCCACGCCTTATGTCGGGAAAATGAACCATCTGAATTTTCCTTATGAGAAAAAATCCACATAGACTTGATAATATTAATACTAGATGGACGAGGCACCAAGTCCCACGTCTTATTATCAATAAGAGCATTATATTCATCGGTCATAGAAATTTTCCAATTTGGGTCATTTAAGGCAGACACAGAATTACGGGATAAGGGGGATTTAGGGACATTAAAATGTAAATTAAAATGTCATTTTGGTTTAAAAACACCCCGTTGACTACGAGTGACCGGTCTATGACTCAAGGAAGAATTAGGCGGATTTTAAGAATTTGCTGGGCTCGGGACGGACTGGCCAGTAGGCAGTGGGCCTGCTAGCCCAACTCGGTAAACAGAAGTAGGAACTGGACAAGTTCCAGAATTGGGCTGGACTGGCCCAATCGCTGGAACTGGCCCAGTGGCGGTACTTGGACTGGCAGTGGATGACGGACCAGCAGACAGTGGGCCCGCTGGAGAATTTTGGGTGCGGGATATGTCCGAAAAATGGTGAATAATATACTGGGATATACCATCATCCAAAAAATTATACGAACTAGGCACGGGAGTACTAACCTTAGCAAACGGAAATTAGGATTCATAAAAAATTACATGACGATTAATGATGATTTTATTAGAGGATAAAGCAAAGCATTTGTAACCACGATGATTAGACGGAAAACCCAAAAACACACACGGAGTAGACCTGGCCTGAAGTTTGTTAATTGTGGTGGACGGGAATAACAGATAACACAAACACCCAAAAATCCGAAGATGTGAATATAAAGGAATTTTATTATATAAAATTTGAAGGGGGGAAGAATATGTCAAACCTTTGGAAGGAATTATGTTAAGGAGATAGGTAGCCATTTGTAAAGCATGATGCCAAAAAGACGGGGGTACGGAAGCATGAATTAATAAAGTTCGGACAATGTTATTTATGAAATGAATTTTGTGTTCGGCTTTCCCATTTTATGAAGACGTATGAGGACAAGAAAAACAAAAATTGATCCCATTATTAGCACAGAATTCCCAAAACACCCCATTGTCATATTCTTTGCCATTATCACACTGAATATTTTTGATTTCTCATTCGAATTGGGTTCTAATGAATGCTCTAAATTTTAAGAAGACGGAAAAAACATGAGTTTTTTCGCTATCGGAAACGTCCATAAAAACTTAGAATAATCATCCAAAAAGAGAACATAAGACCGATGACCCAAAGAACTAAGAACATGAGACGTCCATAAGTCGCTATGAATAATATCAAATGACATTAAAGTATGAGACTTTGAGTCTACAAATGGCAACTTAACATTTTTTCCTAAAGAACAAGATTGAAAATTTGGAGTACTATTCGTACCCCTACATGAAATAAAATTATTTTTATCTAATGACGACAAAATAGATGATCCCGGATGACCAAGACGAGCATGCCACAAGGAAGGAAAAAGGGCTGCAAAGGCGGATGGCAAGGTTTGACTCAATGGACCGGAACTGGGTATGATATGATAAAGATCTCCCCTACTATCACTCCTCATGAGAGGACTCCCCGTCTTCAAATCCTTCACAGAGAAATCAAAAGGATCAAATTCAATAGAAACAGAATTGTCAGTAGTGAATTTACGGACATAGACTAAGTTTTTAATCAATTTGGGGGCATGTAGGGTGTTTTTCAAGATAAGATGTGGATGAGGGGGAGATAAAGTTTTATGACCATAACCACAAATTGGAATAGAATTACCATTACCAACAATTATGCCACGAGGATTGCTCAAATTGGAATAAGACGAGAGCGTACCTGAATCGAATGTCATGTGAGTAGTGGCACCGGTGTCCATATACCAATTTGGGTCCGAAGGATTTAAACCAAACGTGTGCATTGCGGCTTCGATGTCGGTAGACGTGGGTGTCGCTGCGTGATGGGCCTGCGGGGGCCGAGGCCCAAGTACCCTTATTTGCTGCCTCGGCCCAGACGACTGGTTGTATATGGTCCAGCGAACCGGGTGGGCCTGGATTGTTGTTGGGCAGCCTACTGCCAGTGGGGAAAAACTTGACTGGGCCCAAACTATGGTTGTGGGGCCTACTTCCAATGCATAGGGGCCCACTGTAGGGCCCAGAACTGCTGCTGCTGATGATGACTACCACGAGGGCCCCCACCGCCACCACCATTCTGCTGGCTGCCGCCGCGGTTCTTGCCATTATTTTTCTTATTTCCACCCTTTTTGCCGCCACCGTTGTTGCAATTTTGGCCCGAGTTATTGGAACCGGTAGGGTAAATCATGGACTCGGTCATCATGACTACGGGACTAGCACCGGTAGCCGCTTGTTTTGCCATGCCTGCTTCATCGAGTGTAAGCATAGAATGAGTCTGATAAAATTGCAGAAGCGGATCATTTTTCCGAAGAAGCGTTCCAACACCATTATAGGCCTCGGAGAAGCCGGAAACCATTTGGAGGACCAAACGATCATTCAAAACTGGTGCACCAACGTTGCGAAGTTGATCCGCCAATTTCTTTAATCTTTTGCAATAAGCCGAAATGTTAGGGAAATCTTCTATATTGACGTGGGAGAAATCCTGCTCAAGAGTAACGACTCTAGAATTTTGATTATCTTGGAATATAGCACGCAATCCATCCCAAGTTGCATGTGCCGTAGTGTCAGGCTAAATAATCATTTGCAAAAGGTCGGTAGAAATTGTGGAATATATCCACTGGAGGACTGTGGCATCAAGAGTCGTCCATAACTTAGGATAATCTTCGCGTTTCGGCACCTCCATATCCGCAGGAGCCGCGGCGATTATGTGATGGATGACTTGATGCGATCGTGCATTAATTTTGAACAGTTCGGCCCACGTCGCATATTAGACGTTTTCTATTTCAAGAACAAGAGGGATGTTATTCTTGATGTTAGAAACTGTAAGGGCAGGATGAAACGTGTTACGGGATGTAGACATATTGATATAACAATATGTGATTGAGGGATTTGGGAGAAAAAATTGGGAAGAGGGGAGAGACCGTTAGGCATGAAATCCGAGAAAGAGGGCTCAGAAATCGAGGCAAATCGCCGGTAAAGGGAGGAGGTCGACGGAAATTATGAAGAGAGGAATAAAAACCTAGACTTCTGATACCATGAAAGAAATAATCCCTTGATTATTTTCATTGATTGAAAGGCTATATATACAAGTTACATAATTCCATAATAGGAGAATCCTATTCCTATTCTACTCCTAAAACCTTTTTCTACTTAGATACTAACTATACAATTATGGTAATACAAATATTATGGTAAGTGTATAATACTAATTATAATACAACATTACCTAAATAGGAGACTACAACATTACCTAAATATCTACACCATATACGGTTTACATGAAGAATTCAATAGCAACAATATACATAATATACACATGTATATCGTGTGTATATTATGTATATTTAACAAATACAACTCAGAACGGAGTAGATGGAGGAAGTTTGCCTTTGGTGGGAGTTGCGTCCACCCATCTTTAATGACTTAAACACTAGGGTTCCGCATATTGGAGACTTTGATTCTTCACACGTGCATAATCTATTAAGTGAGTAGATGACCGTAGGGCCAAGGATTGTCAAATTTCGTTGAGAAATGAAAGAGATATTTGTCCACGAAGTGAGGTGTTTGAAGCATGAAAATGTGGTGTGGAACAAATCTCCCTCATCGGCGGGAAATGATGATTTGTTCATTTTATAAGTCTAAATAATGGCTAAGGGTTTAGGACCCCAAGGGGTAACCCATGTGTTTGAAAGAGGGAGGACCTAGGTGTGCTTGGGTTCGAGGCTAAGCCCACACGCGCGACGCCGCCACCCGTCCCGTCCGGTATGATCCAAGCTCGAGTCATGGGCCTTGGGCTTTGGGATTATTCTGATATTATCTTTTTTGGACGCAAATTGCTTAATATTTACAGTTTGGTCCTTGGAGTTTCAGGGAAGATAAATTTGGGAAGAGAACTCTCGATGGAAGGCAGAAAGTTTATATTTCTTGGGTTGCATTAAGTCTCCATTACTTTGCACATAAATTCAGTCATTTACTTAGCTGAATAACTCCTCACTAAATCTCCATTACTATGCACATAAATTTAGTCATTTACTTGGCCTGAATAACTCCTCACTAATTGCCATTACATGGCTATTAACAACCATTAGTTGGCTAGTTGAGAAGTCACCCTCCTTACGCTATAAATTGAAGCCTTTGACTCAATTGTTGAGTTTAGAGACATAAAAAATCCAGAACTCTTCTTCTTACTCTCTAGCATCATTTCGTACTCTAAGTTCTTCAAACTAACACTTGAGTTTCCTTTGCTCATTTGTTAAGTTGATGTTTTATCTTGGAAGAATATTATCCAGAACGTAAAAGGATATATACGTGGCAATCTTGTCTTAAAGATAGAGTGTCATAACTCGACCCAGCAAAACAAAATGGTTGTAATTTTAGTTTGTTGTTTCAGTTTGTTGAAAGTTTAGTTTGTTGTAATTTTAATTTGTTGTGATAGTTAGCATTTACTTATTTCCTGTTTCCTGCAATTGTTGTATCCCACAAGTTTAAGACAAGATTGTTTGTTGTAATTGCTTAGAAAGATGATTTGGAACAACACAACACGCTTCGATTCTCGCTGCGTTGCTACTCAAGGCAACCCCTGCTCGCCTTCTTTCACCGCCTGGCCAAGGCACATCCAATGTCTTTCCTGCTGCTCAAGAAAATGTTACAGTTCCTCCACCCTCTGGATTCCATCATGAAGGCCTTGAAAAGTTCATGGGCTCCAACTTTAAAAGATGGCAGCAGAAGATGCTGTTTTACATGACTGTTATGGAAATGGCTTGGTTCCTAACAGAAGATCCTCCACAAGCTGGAGATGAGATGGACCCTCAGCCTATTGAAAAGGTTTGAATTGGGCCAAGGTATCCATGTCGTTAATGGCATGAAGATGGTTCTTGATGCATGGAGTCAGAGCGACTTCATATGTAAGAACTATATTTTGAACTATATGTCAGACCCACTCTACACGGTGTATTGCACTGTAGGCATTGCCAAAGAGTTATGGGAGAAACTGCACAAAAGTACAACGCACAAGATACCGGTACGAAAAAATTCATCGTTGGGAAATTCCTGAAATTTCAAATGGTAGATAGCAAAACTGTGATGTCCCAAGTCCAGGAATTCCAAATGATTCTACATCACTTGGATTTAGAAGGTATGAAATCAAATGAGCAGTTTTTGGTTGCATCACTAATTGAAAAGTTACCTCCCTCGTGGAATGAGTTTATGAGTTACTTAAAACTCAAGACTAAGGAAATGCCCTTTGAGGAAATTATTATCAAACTCCAGATTCAGGAAGATAATAAGAAGGCCTTGCCAAGGGAAAAGCAACCCGTTGAGGCAAAGGAAAATCTGGCTGAGGCCAAAGGGAACTCAAGCAAGAAACGTAAGTTTCAGAAAGACGTCAAGACCCAGGCGGCAGAGAAGTTCAAGGGGAACTATCACCACTGTGGGAAACCTGGTCACATGATCAAGGACTGCCGTAAGCTCAAGACTGAGAAACAAGAGAAGGTCAAGGCCAAAGGCAAAACACAGGCTAACGTCGTCAAAGACACATTTTTTGACGACATGATTGAGGAGTTCTCTGCGGTGGTGCTTGAAACAAATCTTGTCGAGAATCCCATACAATGGTGGATGGACACGGGTGCTACCAGACATATCTATTCCAATAGAGATACCTTCTACACGTATACACTAGTTACCGACAAGAAGTTGTTCATGGGTAACAACGTTTCCTCTAACGTGCAGGGGGTAGGAATGGTGGTCCTGAAGATGACTTCTGGAAAGGAGCTCACTTTGAAGGAGGTGATGCGCATGTCTATGAGATTAGGAGGAATTTAATTTCAGGTCCTTTATTGGTTAATGCTGGTTTTAGGCTATTATTTGAGTCCAATAAATTTACAATCACCAAGAATGACACTTTTGTGGGGAGAGGCTTCGTATGTGAAGGCCTCTTCAAAGTTAACGACATGTCTGTAATGCGTCCAAGCAATAAAATTGAAGCTTCTTCTTATTTGTTTGAGTCTTCTAATTTATGGCATCATAGATTAGGACATGTTAACTATAAGTCCATCAAAAGGTTGGTAAAGTTAGAGTTCTTGCCGTCTATCGACGTAAACCCTCAATATAAGTGTGAGGTGTGCGTAGAGGCAAAACTTACGGAGATTCTTTTTCGATCCGTCGAAAGAATTACCGCTCCTCTAGAACTTATTCACACAGATATATGTGATTTGAAGTTTGCACAAACTAGGGGGCGACAAGTACTTTGTGACATTCATTGATGATAGCACAAGATATTGTTACCTTTACTTATTGAAAAGTAAAGATGAAGCCTTTAAAGCATTCCGACGCTACAAAGTAGAAGTTGAGAACCAACTAAGCATGCAGATTAAATCAATACGTAGCGATAGAGGGGGAGAATACATAGCACCATTTGAGGAATATTGTGCCGAATCATGCATTGTTCATCAAACGACGGCTCCATACTCACATCAGTCGAACGGTGTTGCTGAACGCAAGAACCGCACATTGAAGGAAATGATGAATGCCTTACTCATCAATTCCAGTCTTTCCCAAAATATGTGGGGAGAAGTTATCCTTACCGCTAATACAATTCTTAATAGAGTCCCATATAAGGGTAAGGTCAAAACTCCATATGAATCACCGAAGGGAAAGAAACCCAACTACAAATATTTAAAGGTGTGAGGTTGTTTGGCAAAGGTCGAAGTGCCTAAGCCAAAGCATGTCAAGATTGGGCCTAAGACTGTAGATTGCATTTTCATCGGATATGCATATAACAGTAGTGCTTATCGCCTCTTAGTGCATAAGTCAGATATTCCAGATATCCACAGCGGTACAATCATGGAATCAAGGAATGCTCAATTATTTGAGGACACTTTTCCTAAAAAGGAAAAAGACATAACCTTTCACCAATGAAGTTATGAACATAGCTCTCAGGAAGCAGGAGTCATTGACTGCCCGAATCTAGATGGTTCAGTCTAGTGGACTTCGAAGTGGCTGAATATCCGAAATCTAGTGTTCCAGATCCTCAGAACTTGGAGACTCCAGAGATAGAACCAAGACGAAGTAAAAGGGCTATGAAGGATAAAACCTTCGGTCTTGACTTATAGCTTATATGGTTGATGACGAACCAAGGACAATTGTTGAAGCATTGTCAACTCTAGAGGCACCACTCTGGAAAGAAGCTATTAAGAGTGAAATAGACTCCATCCTGCATAACCATACTTGGGAGTTGATTGATCTTCCTCTGGGAAATAAACCGTTGGGTTGTAAATGGATACTCAAACGGAAGTATAAAGTAGATGGGTCTATAGACAAGTACAAATCTAGGTTGGTAGTCAAGGGCTATCGACAGAAAGAAGGCCTTGACTATTTTGACATGTACTCCCCGGTGTCTAGGATGACGTCCATACGAGTATTCATTGCGATTGTAGCGTTGCATGACCTTGAGATACATCAAATGGATGTTAAGACAACCTTTCTAAATGGTGATTTGAAAGAATAGATTTATATGGAACAACCCGAGGGATATGTGGTTCCAGGGCAAGAGAAGAAAGTATGTTGACTCATCAAATCTCTGCACGGGCTGAAACAAACTCTGAAGCAATGACACGAAAAGTTTGATAGTACTTTACTATCAAAGGGTTTCTCCATTAATGAGTGTGACAAATGTGTCTACATGAAATGTAACCCTGACTCGTTCGTCATGATATGCATGTACGTAGATGACATGTTTATCATAGGAAGCAGTCCTAGCTTAAACCGTAGAGACTAAGAACATGTTGAAACAATGCTTCGACATGAAGGATATAGGTATTGCAGATGTCATCTTAGGGACAAACATCTCTAAGATGTCTGACAGGCTAGTCTTATCTCAGTCTCACTATATCGAGGATGTTTGACAGTTTGCCTATGAAGTCACCACTGGATAGAAATCAAAAGCTTGATAAAAATCGCGGTGCACCCGTATTCCAGGAGCATTATGCACAGGTGATTGGGAGTTTGATGTACATAACAAACTGCACTTGACCTGATATTGCTTATGCAATCAACAAGTTGGCTAGGTTTACGCGTAATCCGAGTAATAATCATTGGAAGGCATTGAATCGGGTACTCTGATACTTGAAATACACGCTAACTTACGGGTTGCATTATTCGAGATATCCAACTGTCCTAGAGGGGTACAGTGATGCAAACTGGATAACTGATATAGAGAACACCAAGTCCACCAGTGGGTATATATTTACAATTGGTGGTGGGGCTGTGTCTTGGAAATCCTCTAAGCAAACTTGCATCGCCCGATCCACGATAGAATCATAGTTTATCGCTTTAGACAAAGCAGGAGAAGAAGTTGAGTGGCTTTACGACTTCTTAGAGGATGTCCCTTATTGGGACAAACTCGTACCTTTAATGATAATTCACTACGACAGCCAGTCGGCTTTAGGAAGGGCACGGAGTTCTATGTACAACGGCAAATCTTGTCATATTCAATGGAGATATAAGACCGTTAGGCAGCTGATCACCACACGTATAATATCCATTGATTACATAAAATCAAAGGATAACATCGCAGACCCACTGACAAAGGGCATACCCAGAGATCAGATATTCTACTTGTCTAGGAGAATGGGCTTAAAACCCAAACTTTAAGAACTAATACGGTGGTAACCCAACCTTACTGACTAGACATCCCAGGAATTTGGTTCAATGGGAAAACTAAGCGGTAAAGGTTCAGTTGAGCGCTTCGGTGGAAGCAAGAGCACTTCGGGTTATGATATCTGTAAGGAACATAAACCCAAAGTCGTTCCCGCGATAAACGTTAAGTGCTATCTGCAGTGTGGGTAAAGGTTAAGTTTCCAAAACCTTTAATGATCCTCAACGGTTGAGGTTAGGTTTGGGGATACTTTTAATGGTTCCTAACACTTGTAAAGTGGGTATAGCAGGATACCTTGTAGGAAACCACCTATTTAAGTACGAGGACAGGCCGCCTCAAATGAACGCACTTAAGAATCCAAGAAGTATGCACGGCCACAACGGACAAAACATTACGAAGAACTGAGTAAGGAAAGTTGTTGTGTTGGTACTATTGACTTGTCTTACACTAAACATTGACGGTTCAAGACACCACGTTCACCTCGCAGTAAGTAAGTATGATGGTATTTAACTATGGAAGGTTCAAAACTGAAGTTACCTCTCCTGATGCAACATTGGTACGCTGAAATATTACTGGAAATAAGTACCTTGTGAGTGCGCAAAATATCTTTCAAGAGGGATTGTTGGAAATTTGCCTTTAGTGGGAGTTGCTTCCACCCATCTTTAATGACTTAAACACTAGGGTTCCGCATGTTGGATACTTTGATTCTTCACACGTGCATAATCTACTAAGTGAGTAGATGATCGTAGGGCCAAGGATTGTCAAATTTCATTGAGAAATGAAAGAGATATTGGTCCACGAAGTGAGGTGTTTGAAGCATGAAAATGCGGTGTGGAACAAATCTCCCTCATCAGTGGAGAAATGAAGATTAGTTCTATTTATAAGTCTAAAAAATGGCTAAGGGTTTGGGACCCCAAGGGGTAACCCATGTGTTTGAAGGAGGGAGGACCTGGGTGTGCTTGGGTTCGAGGCTAAGCCCACACGCGCGACACCGCCGTCCACCCGTCCCGTCCGGGCTCGGGTTATGGGCCTTGGGCTTTTATGATATTATCTTTTTTGGACTCAAATTGCTTAATATTTACAATTTGGTCCCTGGAGTTTCAGGAAAGATAAAATTGGGAAGAGAACTCTCGACGGAAGGCAGAAAGTTTCTATTTTTTGGGTTGGTTTTGGAGCATTAAGTCTCCATTACTTTGCACATAAATTCAGTCATTTACTTGGCTGAATAAATCCTCACTAAATCTCCATTACTATGCATATAAATTCAGTCATTTACTTGGCTGAATAACTCCTCACTAATTGCCATTACATGACTATTAACAACCATTAGTTGACTAGTTGAGAAGTCACCCTCCTTACACTATAAATTGAAGCCATTGGCTCAATTGTTGAGATTAGAGACATAAAAAAACCAGAACTCTTCTTCTTACTCTCCAGCATCATTTCGTACTCTAAGTTCTTCAAAGTAACTGTAAGATTGGAGTAATTTCCCTTCGGGAATCCTTTCATTAATCATAATATATATAGTTGTACAGAGGTTGATTCCTAATACAATAAGAATTCCAACTTACCTAAAATGGTTGATTCCTAATACAATAAGAATCCTAAGTTACCTTAAATATACATTTATCATAATTACAAATATACTGTGAATATTCGCTAATACTCCCCTTCTGTCGGAGCGGATGAGGCTGAACGCTAAGGCTGGATTGGAAGTCGGTGAAGAGCTGTCGTGGTAGACCCTTTGTGAAAATACTGCATACTGATAGGAGGAAGGCATGTGTAATATTTTGACCTAACTAAAGGCAGCCTTCTCACGCACAAAGTGAATATCCATCTCGATATGCTTGGTCCGCTGATGATGGACCGGATTGTGAGATATATAGATGGCAGATATGTTGTCATAGTAGACTATAGATGCCTTACGCAGTGGACACTGGAGCTCCAAAAGAAAATTTCGGAGACAACGGAGCTCAGCAACGACATTAGCAACTTCGCGATACTCTGTTTCAGCACTCGAACGGGATAGTGTGGCCTGCCGCTTGGCGGACCATGAAATGAGATTGTCCCCAAGAAATACACAGTAGCCTGAGGTGGAGCGACGTGTGTTCGGGCATCCTGCCTAATTTGCATCTGTGTAGGAGAGTAACTTGGTCGGGATAGAGGGGTAGGGATGTTGTCCAAAGTACAGTGTCCCATTAACGTATCTGATAATACGTTTGAGGGCTGCAAAATGGGACTCTCGAGGGTCGTGCATAAACAGACACACCTGTTGAACGGCATATGCAATATCAGGCCTAGTGAATGTCAGATACTAAAGAGCACCTGCAAGGCTCTGATATAGAGTGGGATCAGAAACTAGCACATCCTCATTGGCACTGAGCTTGGATTTCGAGTCAACCGGAGTTGGCATAATTTTGCAATTTGCCATCTTAGCCCTGGGTACTATCTCCTTCACATATTTGCGCTGACACAGAAACATAGTAGCTGCAGATCTGGTCACGGATATACCCAAGAAATAACTCAGCTTGCCCAAGTCAGTCATAGCAAATTCAATTTTGAGTAGAGCAATGATTTCATTCTTCAACCCGTCAGAGGAGGCAGTAAAAACAATATCATCCACATATAATAGCAAATAAGCAGTGCTGCTTCCTCGATGGATAGTGAAGAGAGAGTTATCACACTTGCTACATGTAAATCCGATTTGCATAAGATATTTGGCAAAGCGATCATACCAAACGCGGGTGCCTATTTCAAGCCATACAAGGACTTCATGAGACGATATACAAACTGCGAAACTGCCGGATGAACAAAGCCAGGGGGCTGATGCATGTACATAGTTTCTTTCAAATCCCCATAAAGAAACGCATTCTTGACATCAAGCTGATGAATCAGCCAATGCATGCCCATAGCAATACTGAGAACAGTCCGAATAGTAGCTGGTTTAACAACCGGACTGAATGTCTCACCACAATCAACACCCTCCTGCTGATTCATGCCATTAGCAACTAATCTTGCCTTATATCGCTCCAAGTCACCACTGTCTCTGTACTTGTGATAAAATAACCACATGTACCGGATAACATTAACACCATCCGATCTAGGTACCAAATCCCAAGTGTTCTGCTTGGTCAAAGCATTAAATTCCTCGCACATGGCCGCATTCCAATTAGGGTCCAGTTTGGCTAGTTTTGGATTTTTTGGAATGGGTGATATGGTTTGTGCGGAGAGGTTAAAATGGACCTTGGGTTTGAAAACCCCGTATTGTGCACGAGTCTTCATACGATGGGTAGGTAGCAGTGGGTGGTCAGGATTTTAAGGCTGTGGGCTATTGGGTTCTGGAGGAAACAGTGGTGCTAGGGGGCAGGAGACGTAGCTGGAGGCAGCAGGGTTACTGGAGGGCCAGGAGACGTAGCTGGAGGCAGCATTGGTACTGGTGGAGTGTTCAACCAAGAGCTGGGAGGTGTTTGGTCGGAGATGATGCCAGACAGTGGCGGGGACGGAGCTGCTGGCGCAAGCTCAGTCGGAATAGTAGGCTGCCGATGGTACAAAGATTGGATAGCCGAAGACAGATTCGGTTCATCGAGAAAGATGTAATCGGTGGTCTAAAATTTTTAGAGATTTGAAACAGGAAAAGTCATCTCGTCAAAGGTGAGGTGATGGGAGACGATGATTTTGCGAGTGGCAATGGCATAGCACAGGTAGCCCCGATGAGTAGGAGACAGACCAATGAAGACACAGGGCATGGTGCGAGGGGCGAGTTTCTGAGGTGCAGTGGAGGCTATGTTGGGGTAGCATAAGCAGCCGAAAATACGGAGATGGTCATAGGATGGGAACCTACGGTATAAGATTTCGGTAGGGGTCTTGTTTTGGATAGTGCTAGTTGGTAAAATATTAAGAAGGGATTCTACCATTTTAACAGCATAGACCCAAAAAGGCGATGGAATACAGGCATGAAACAGAAGGGTGCGAACCATGTTATTGATGGTACGTATAATTCGTTCAGCCTTTCCGTTTTGGGAGGAAGTATAGGGACAGGAAAAATGGAAAACCATGCCTTGTTTAGAGTAGAAATTGTGAAATGCCGAGATATTAAATTTATGTCCATTATCACATTGGAATGATTTGATACATTTTTCAAACTGTGTTTTAATGAATTTTTGAAATTCAAGGAACTTGGCAAAAAAACTTCATATTTGAATTTCAGTGGGTAAATCCAGACAAAGTGTGAAAAATTATCTAAGAATACTAGATAAAATTTGTGAACCAAAGAGCTAACAATCGGAGATGTCCACAAATCAGCATGAAAATATCAAAAGGAGAAAAAGTAACACTGTTGGATGACATAAATGGAAGACGAGTATGCTTGCCTAAAATTTGTGACCCAAAGAGCTAACAATCGGAGATGTCCACAAATCAGCATGAACAATATTAAAAGGAGAAAAAGTAACACTGTTGGATGACATAAATGGAAGACGAGTATGCTTGCCGAGCGGGCAAGAAAAACAGTGTTGGGCAAGTTTTCCATTATTACATTGAATACGCTTAGTAGTCCTAAAAAAAGTAAAAACAGGGTCTTTGGGGTGCCCGAGTCTGCTGTGCCAAGTTGAGGGAGAGATAGTCGCAAGAGATAGATGTGATTGCGGTCTGACATCGGAAGATTGAGTGAAAGGGTAGAGGTCTCCCACACTATTACAACGCGTAAGAATTTTTCCCGTATTGAGATCCTTCATAGAAAAACCAAAAGGGTCAAATTCGACAAACAAATAATTATTGCTAGGGAATTTCCTAACAAAGATTAAGTTTTTAATAATGTTAGGGGTGTAAAGGACGTGATTTAGAGAGAAAGGCGGGTGGGGATGTTTGGTATGTGTGTTACCGTAACCTTCAATTGGAATGCGATGACCATTGCCGACAGTTGAGATAAGTTACCTGTCGACCGGGTGAGGTGAGACGTGGCTCCGGTGTCCATGTACCAATTATCGTCGGGTTGTTGAAGGTTCACGGTGTTGAAGGCCTGGCCCAAATCTGTGGGGGCCAGGATGCTGCCTTGCTGCTGCTACCAGATGGGCATGCTGCTGCTGGTGGGCCTGCCGGTTGGTTGGGGCAGAGCCCAAGAGGCCTGGTTGCCAGCCTTGCTGGAATTGGGCCCCTGATCTCGGGTAGGGGCATGCAGGTGAGGCCCAGTTCCCGGTATTGGCCAAGAGGGCTGTCCATCCCACTGATAGTAGGCAGCAGGTGCTGGGCCTGCCTGCTGCTGGTTTCGGTTGCCCTTGCCGCGGCCCTTCCCCTTATTGTTGTTACCGCGACCTCTGCCGCCATGCCCTCCATCGCGGGACTGCTGCTGCTGGTGGTCTTGCGGTGGTGGCTGGGTGGAGGTGGTCGTTGGTGGTGCCATGCCGTCAACGGCTAATGCCTTGTGATTGTGCTCCTCTTGTTTAGCACGGAAAGTCTCTTCCAATAAAAGTTGTGAACGTGCTTTATTGAAGCTTGGTAAGAGTCGACCTGTTGAATCATCGTTGCAAGTGTATCATATTCACATTTCGGTAACCCCGCAACTAGTTGAAGTACCATCTTGGTCTCTGAAACTGATGTCCCTACGTTGGAAAGTTGGTCGGTTATGAGTGTTAGTTGTTTATAGTATTCATACATGTTAAAATTCTCGATACGCATATTGTTGAACTGCTCTTCCAAATACACGGCCCGCATATTTTTATTATCTTGAAAATTTCTTCTAACCGTACCCAAAGTTCACGTGCTGTAGCACCTGTTTTCATGATAGTACACAACAAGTCTTTAGAGATGGTGCCGTAGATCCATTGTTTGACGATGGCGTCAAGGCGACGCCAGATTGAGTCTGCAACATCGGTTGGATGAGGAACAGAATCATCAATATGGTCGAGCACATTGTGCGCACATGCATGAATATAGAACAGTTCTATCCACATGGAATATTGACAGTCTACTTGGTCAAAAATGAAAGAGATAAAATTCTTGATGTTAACTATTCTTTTTGGGATTAATTGCAAGTTATCTATTGCGAGCATTTTAAGGTTTAGAAACAAGTAAATCTTTATTCATAAGATGGATTAGATTAGTGTGGTCACGAGGTGTTGGTCTTCGGAAACGAAAATTCAAGCTTAAAATTCTTTTTTTAGTCATTCATAAAAATAGGCAAATATTGAAATCCCTTTTAACGTTAGATGAGATTTATGCACGTATTAATTAATTTAATTTCATTTCATTTAAGAATGCGGTCACGCATCTTATGTTGAGACATTTAAAATTAAAGGATGTGGTTACGCACCTTGGAGTTTTTTTTAATAATTAATTCTTCATTAATTGAAACTAAGACGCATAGACAAACAAAATTAGGTATGATATATACGAGCGAAGAAAGCGGTTACGCTTCTAAGCCGGTGTATGCCAGGATCCAGAATGCGGTTACACATCTGGGTTAAAACTGGTAAAAATTCAACAATAAAAAGCACGAGCAAATCAAGGCTTGTAACACAATTTATCCAACAAATAGATTAAACTATGTATAAGTTGATAAAGCGACCATGCTAAAACCACGAGACTCGAGGGGTGCCTAACACCTTCCCTCGGTCGGCATAATTCCTTACCCAATCTTTTGTTTTCACAGACCAAAAAAATAAAGAGTCATTTCCTTTTGATTAGGGATTTATAAGGTGGCTTGGAACACCAAAACTCAATTTCAAGTGACGACTCTGTAATAATAAATAATCCCTTTTCAATATGTCACATTAAGTGCAAAAACCCTTTTAACCATAAAACTAGTTTTTTAGAAGGTAAAAAAAGGGGTGTGACATCATGTCTTATTGTTCATAATTTTTTTTATCATTAGTCACAATTTTGGAATTTTAACCGACGATTATAAACGTAATTGTTTTAAAAGAATTCTTAAAATTAAAGAATTAATGTCTCACTACGTCAAAGTCGGGAAGTTGTCTAATTAAATATGATAAATATATTACATCTCAATTTCAAGCATGTTTTAAAATTAAAAAGACGTTTGCACGATTGTAATTTCTTTAATCCTAATTAGTGTCAAATTTGGACTTAAAATGAGGCTACTTATTTAATTAGATATTTTTAAAATTTCTTGGACATTTCTTAATTTAAGAAATGGCCACATTTGCAAAATGATGAGAAAATGGATTAAGGTTGATTTTAATCACAATTGTTGGCCTCTTTTATTTTAAGTCAGTCGAGCCCAGGCCGTGTTAGCCTAAACTCGGGCCAGGCCCAGACATAAGACGTAAAGGGATAAGGGAAAAGGTCCCATTCCCCTTCTCAGGTTTTCACGATGAACCCTAGTGGTCCCTCTCTCCTCTCGAAGACTCTGCGGCGCCGTTGCCATTTTTTGCAAGGCTAGAGCTCGTACGATGCTGCCCTCCCTTCTCTCACCTCGCACATCATCGCGATCCATACCCCCAAGGTGAGGTCGCCCCTCTTTTGTACTGTGCTTTTGCTGCAAGCATTTATTATCCCTTGTCCGATTTGATTTAAAATTCTGATTTTCTATTGGTTGAAAAATGAATTTGAGGAAACTTTCTCCCCAATTTGGTTCTCACACATCGGATCCTTGGCTTTGCTAGGGGTTCCATCGAGTTCTATAAATTGAGACCTTATTCCTTTATTTTAACGGTTCGAAACTTGAATCTCTTGCTTTTACATTGTTAAGAGCCATTTTCAAGTTATATTCGACTATTTATTGCTCAAGTTTGGATCTAGCCCTTTGGCAGAACCCAGGCCTAGCCTAATTAGTCCTTTCACTACTAAAACCTTCCCTTTTTGTGTGATTTGCTCGTTCGATGTCCCAGATTGAAGATTCAAGCCACCTTCGACCTTTCGGCTGCCTCCACACAAGGTGATTCGACTTTCTTTTTATGTTCTTGTTTAAATAGTGTTCTGTGATTAGCTATTATGTGTTATGTGTTTAAGTTTCATATTTAGCTAATCTTACACTGCTCATAAGCCATGTTGATTTAGTTAAGCCTGATTTTCAGTTCATAATGAAGTGATGATTGACCTTATATGATTATCAGTAGTTAAATTGTTGTTTAAGGCTGTTAATATTAGCTTAGGTACCTTTGTAACCAATCATGTAATCTGTTTAACTAAGAATGGACTGTTAACATTGTTTCAATTCATCTATGAGCTCAAAAAATGAAGCTTGGTTTCTTTTTGTGTCTAATTTAGCTTAATGGTAGTTTCACATGTGATATGCTGATGAATATGCGTCAATGTGAGATTGAAAATAAAACTTGGTTTTAATTTGGCTAAATAGGCTAACTGATGTTTTTTTAATAGGTCACAAAGAGATTTTTTAAGTTAAACTTAGGTTTGAAAAGATTGAGTTGATGTGTTTGATATGACGATTAGGAGAAGATGATTAAACCTATTTATCTTAGCCTATTGAATTATCTTCAGCTTGTCTTGCTAAAAACATGACATTTCTGCTGACCTTCTTAGTTGGAAAAGTGTTATAGGTGAAATATGTAATGTCCCCAGATCATAAATGCTTCTTAATACATCTGTTACAAGCTGCCTTTCCTCCTAATGCGTCATTCCAAGTTGTTTGGCCTCTATGTGATAATCTATGGATCTATTAGAGGGTGTTGGATTGGTGTTTGATTAGTTTGGTTGATAACATCATAGGTCAGTTTTGGTTAACTGTTTATCTTACTTTGGGATGCATCCATAGTATGAATGACTTTAAGAGTTTTTACTTGGTGTCTACCATATCTGTTGGTCTTGTCTAATATTTGCTAGTCTAAATTATGGCAATATGTGTGTATGCATTTTAGAAGCCAAGTCTGCCTCTTATGCTGCTAAGAATACCTCTTTTGAATCACCTATTGTAAGTGTAATAGCTGGTCATAACTTATTTACCCATGTTAATCTCATCCTTGATAAGTCTGATGTGATTAAAGCCTGTTATAGCTTTTGTGGAAAGTCTAATACATATTGTCTAGGTCTTCAGGTTGTTTGTTGTCTGAATTTATGAATCCTTCTGTGTGTTTATACTAAGAGACCATGTGTTTTTGCATACTATTCTATATGTGATGGTTTAATATCTTGTATGACAGTACCCTGTCTTCATCTTAAGATGTCTTAAATTCTTGTAATTGTTAGCCTAAGTTAATATATCGTAAGGCCTGACTAAGTCTTGAATGTATCCATGATTGCTTATTTTGGAATCTCTAAATTGATAATCTCAACTGAAACACTCTACATGCCTATTGAAGTTCATCTTACCTGTGAGAATCATGCCACGTACGTTGAGCCACTTTGTTAGGGTCTTGAATGAGTCCTTTTTCCTATGCCTCTATTTGCTAAGAAATAGACAACCATCTGTGCACTTTTAGTTAAATTAAATAGTCTGAATCTGTTGGTGTGTGTGCACGATCATAGAATAAATTGCACCATCACTTATCGAACCTAGAAACCGAGGTGTGTTTGCTTTCCTCTTATACATATGCATAGTTTCCAATAAAATGAACTGGAAAATGATGTTGGACACGTAGGATAAAATTATGAACATCTCTGCTTGAATGAAAGAATCAAAAGGCCTGTTTGCATTGCATTGAAATGTCAGTTGTCATTTTTGTTGTAAGTTTGAACACACTTGCGATATACAAGGGATCTATTGGTAGTATATGATGGTATACTGAGTACACCATGGATACTGGCCATACACCCCAACATATATCACCTAGGTTCAATTAATTCTGTAATGGGCTGTGATAGTGGTGCTCTCCTCTTTTTGCATTTTTGGTTTGGGCTTGGCCCATTTAGGTGATTTCATTTTCTGTTTCTCTCCTGTTTGAAGACCAGCTATTGGGCCTAGTTCATTTGTTTATATTCCTCGCATTATTGTATGTTAGTCTGATTTGCTTATACGGTTTAATTTAGTCCTTAAATATGTTTGTTTCCTCTTGTGTGTTTGTTTATTTCATACTAATTACGTGATAAGTATTAGATACCTTCTAACTTGGGATTCTTGTTTCCCCTTTGTTTGTTCCTGCCCCATCTCTGCGAGATGGGCCCCTACTGGGCCCATACTTCCTTCAGCCGAAGACAGATCTATCACACACTGCATATCCAGCCTAGTTTGGCTACGGCTCAACTGCATAATTTTTTATCGAGTTCGTAGTAACCGCGTATTGAAGGCCCAACTATCAGTGAAAATAGTAACTGGTGGGATTAGATACACCCACCAGCCTCTTTCATTTCATATATGTATATCTTGTATATTGCTTGTAATAAAAAATACCCTGATATATGTATTGGAACCTTATTACGGTTACGAATCTAGGATAGGCAAACAATATGTACATTGTTTAGTTAAGAATCACCTTAAAACGAATTTCAAAACCGAACTGAATCTAAATTTGAAAAAGACGGACTCTTTTCATTTTCAAAGGAAAAGTGAATTGTTTTCGAGTGTTTGAAACCTGGAAATAAAACTTGAGTTTTTTTTTAATATTAAATAAGGTTTATTTTAGATTTATGTTCAAGAATGTAGTCATTTCTGAACTGTACACATTAACGGAAAATATATCAAAATGCTTTGAGTGGTTTTGAAACAAAATCTGGGCCAAGGAAAGCCCAAAAATGACATTCCTTGAAAGCCTTTTTTTTTTGCAGGCAACTTAACTCAAATGATTTAAAAATAGGTAAAACATATCTTGGACTTGAGTTAAAGTATGGGTTATGGACTTACGGAATATGACTTGGCCTTGGGGACAACATGAACAAAAGGAAAGAAAACCATTTTATATCGCTTTTGTCTAAAATTCAAAACTTGTCATTACAAATGAATTATACTCATTTTTAAACCTGGAAAAGATTTTCAGAACAGTGCAAGTGTTATTGGATAATATTGTTTGGCTAACAGTGGAGTTCTATTCAAATTAATATTTGGGTGTTCTTAGTCTGAAATAAATTGATCCCCGTGCATACTATTTTGTTGGAAGTCTAACTCTTATTTTCAGATAAAATTTTTGAGTTTCGAATAAATGAATGACAAGTATTTTGTGGATATTTTAAGCACTTTAAGCGATTCAAATTATTAAAGCATGCTATAGAATCCGTAGGTCAGTCGTATTCTATGGATTCTTAATACCGGGTGTATAACACCTTCCTTGGTGGGTCACCAAAATCCTTACCTTGACTCTGGTTTAGATAGGATTTTTCAATTGATTTTGAATAAACCCTTTCACACTGGTTTTCCTAATTTACCTATAAATTAGGCAGTAACTTTAAACACATTATCCAACTTAGAGCACCATCCCAAATTCATAGTAGCCTTTATGCATTCCCGCGTAAAAGTGAACCATAACAAACTGGGCAAGCACAGGCGGAGCCTTCTAAGTCGTATCTTATACCCTCAAAGCAGCTGCTAGGGCGGTGTCAACATTTATCGATCCCTTCTGAACCTCTTGAAGAACTTTATGTCGGGCTTGGTACACCGCATGAGTCTTTTTTATAATAATGTCCATCTTCAGCTGATGGACTATGGCATTCGTGTAAGACATACTCACTTTCCGTGGCCTCCTGAAGGGAAGTGTTGCAATCGATCAGATCCTGGTCGTGCTTGACCTGCCTATCATACCGAGCAGACATATTATCATACCTCTCCTCTAAGTTGTCAAAGCTCTCTCCACGGAAGCCGTGTCTTTCTAACAAGCCTCGAGTTCAATCTCCAAGACCCGATTCCTCTTCGCCATGTCTGTTTCCCTCTGAACCACATCAGCAAAATGCTCTTGATGCTCGACCCATTCTTCTGAAGATCCAGGAGCTCCTTGTAAAACTTGGTAGCCTCCTCACTGTAAATTCTCCTATCTTGCTCTTACTGGGCCAACCTGGCCTCCATATCCTCCATTGAAAATAGCTGGGTTTCTAGAACCGGGAGGCTCTCTTGCAACTTCTAATAATACAACATCCTCTCCCTCACTTCGATAAACTTCCGTTGAAAACCTTCCATAGTAAGCAGGCTTGCCTGGGTTGAAGGATGGATCAGGAGAAATCGGGAATCCCTATATAAAAAAACAAGTTGAAAGGTAAGATGGTCACATACCTAGGCGGCTGCGTGAGCACTATCATTAAGTAAGTAATTGCCAGAAACATTTCTCATCTTCTCCTTGCCCCTCTCACTCGACAAAGGGCATAAATAGTTGGCAACCTCTACTGGCCGAGAAAGAAGGTTGCATTCTTGAGGAATAGAGAAAGTGACCTATCGACGAGCAGTAGGATTGTGGACTCGCTCTGGGAAAGTATCAACTAGCCATGATCAGCGGGAGCTTCAAGGACCCTCACTACGCACGCCAGTGCTGGGATCCTCAGTTCGCCCTTTGGACACAAGACCCTGGGTGCGTAGGAGCCCTCTTCTAAGGAACAGGAGCAGATGCGGCCCGTGATGATGACAGAACACACGAAATAGATGCAGGGCCTTGAGTCACACCTCCGACTCTAACAAGAGTTAGGAAGAAAGGGGTGCAAGAATTCATCTTTTCAGATAAGTCAATCTCCCTAAATAGATACAGCCCCTAGCTACCCTGCTCCCCGGCACTTGGTCGAACTCTTTTGACATGAGGAGGGGAGAAGGAGATAATGACCTTTTGGATCCAGCGGAAGAAGCAGCCTCCGGATCCCATCCTAATTGAGCTGCAACTTTCATAATTTGCTGTCGAGTTGCATCTGCATCCTTGGGAACCTCGCGCATGCTCAAATTGATGCTCTTTTCGGAATACCATGATTTTTTCCCTTCTAATTGTGTTTTGACGTGATCTCCTGCCATGTACGAAGGGTGGAGGGCGTGTAGTCCATAATATTTTGGACCCAGCGGGCCAAGCCCGATATTAAGTCTGGCATCCAAGCTATGGCTGGTAAAAGAAGAAGCACGAAAGTCAGATACATCATTTAAAAATCCAAAAAGACGAAATAGAGAAGGCATGCGTAGATAGAACACTTACGGTCAAAATTCCATATGCTCTGGGATAGGCGCTTCTGGTGTCTTGACTAGGTTATTGGTCTCAATGACGGCGTATCTCTCCGTCAATCCTCAGTCGGAGTCATCGTCGATACTAGCGATTAAATCATTTTGTCAACGAGGGAATAATGGAATGACCCCCACCCTAAAACTTTCGGGAGAATAGAGGCGAATTAAGTGGGCAAGAGTAAAATCCTCCCCCACTTGAGAAGAAAGGTATCAAAGACACGCTACAGTCCTCCAAAATGTCGGGCCGATCTAGGCCAGACACACTTTTTATTTTTGACAAAATTCCAAAATCACGGGATCGATGAGTTTGCCCAACCACAATGAAAAATGATACATGTATACAAAGGAGTATCCCTACCAATAGGAAGTAATATATTTTCCTTCTCTAGGGATAAGCACCTCTATGGCGGTCTAGCCGCAATCCACATGTACTCGGCTCAAATAACGAGCACTGATAGAAGATTTGTACTTACTAACCGGCCAAGATCGCTCGGAATTAGGAGCCGCGGAAGTTGAGCGCTTCATAAGGTCTTTCAAAGAAGACCAGGTGCTGGGAATATAAGCTTTAGCTTGGAAACTGGAGGAAGAAGCTAATGATTTCTTTTTTCTTGACGTCCTACTGACCGATGGTAGACAATCTACGATGGGAACCTGGTGAATAGCGACGTTGGTATCACCATGAGCGAGGTTCTGCACCTAGGTAGTGATGCAGCCGACTACCGAGGAATCAGAAGACACGACAGAGAAATAGGAGAGAAAAGGAATTAGAAAGCGATTTTTCTTCTTCTTCTTTAGAATTAAAAAGGGCGCTGAAGGATGAGGGGAACCAAATGAGAGTTCTTGGATGAGAGGGGATATGTATAAGGTAGCTAAAGAGGTGACATTTTGTTTAAAAGGAAAGAAATCAAATCGTGATTACGGTACCTGCTCCCGAGGGAATCACGTGGATGAACACGCGACACATGTAAATTAGATCTTATAGGGACTGCAGAGCATTTAATAAAAAAGGTTGGAGTGCGTAGAAGGACAACCGGTCAAGATAGAGCGCAAGTTTCAAGAAATATCATGATAGGGCAAGAATTGATGGTAGGATAAACTCTTCCACTTCCCGGTCCAATGGGTTCAAAGGCCTCGAAAGTGAGGGACTATCTCTATTAGGTAAAAACTCCCATGGGAATACTAGCATATCCGAGAAGCCTAACATCCCCGGGTTTCCACACAGCTGCCTCCCACTTCCAACAACCCCCATCACATCATCCCTCCTCGAACAGACCGCTGTGGCGCGCATGGGCACAGTGACATCGGCAAGTTCACGCCATCATAACTTTAGGGGGGGATAAGAGTCTAGCTTTGTCTTATATATGCAAGACTTAGAAGAGAAGAAAGACACACTGTATTCTCTCTAAGCATACCATTGTAACTTAGATCTGAATGTCTAAGCAACATACCACTCCAAGATCTGATTCTTATTTTATTCATTGTTCATTTCGAATCTTGCTTATTTAGTCATTTTATATGCTTACTTTTCTTTTTGTCTCAACCTTTTATTTTACACATCCGTAACCTAACAAGTAATTCCGGACTCACTAAAGAAGGTCTCCGAATCGGATACAACCTACTTGACTTTAAACCCTGGAATACGAATCTCTAACCGTGTTTTTGGTTAGAATTATTTTCACCGAAAAATAGAAGTGTATAAGGATATGACAACGTAATCACAGTATGCTCACTTCTAGTGTTAAAATTTTTTTAAAGCGACCAGATCAGAGGAAAAAAGGAATTACAATGGACGATATATATAAGAGGAGTTGGAACACAAATTCTATTGTAAGTGTTGTCAGCGAGCAATATGTTGTACAGATAAGTTTTGAATTATTAATTTAATGGGCCATTGAAAAGTTACTTAATATGAGAAGTTTATATTAATTAATTAACCAAGTGGGCCAAGCCCACAATGTCACTATAAACGTTATTGAAAGAAGTTGCGTTAGAATTGGTTGCAAAGGGATTTTAGGTTAGTAAAGAAAAAGCCGCAGTTAGTCATATTTGTTGTAAATTTAACTATGTGGGATTGAGTTTTTTCTGTATTTAGTGACTTAAACACGTGGGCCCCACATATCGGAAACATCATTTCTTCGCACATGCCTAATCTACTAAATGAGTAGATGATATTAGTGTCAAGTATCATCAAATTTCGTAAATAAATGAAAGATATATTGGTACACAAAGTAAGGTGTTTGATACATGAATAGATGGATTGTTTGGCCAAATAACAAATCTCCCACATAAGTAGAAGATAGAAGGATTGAGCACTATATAAACTCTATTTTTGAGTAAGGGTTTGGGACCCCAAGGGGTAACCGATGTGCTAAGAAGAGGGAGGACCTAGGTGAGCTTGGGTTCGGAGCTAAGCCCCACACGTGCGCCGCCACAGCCCGTCCGGCTCGAGATCGGGTCATGGGCTCTCTTCCGGAATTTTCTTTTTTTGGTCCTTGAAGAATTCAGAAACATTGCAACGGTTCGGAAGATTTCAGAAACGTTGCAATGACCCCCCTCTTAAACTATAAAGTGAACATTACTATTCAGTTTAAACACAAAACAAAAACTCTTCTGTTCTGTTCGAAATACAGAAACACAGAAACCCTCTCCTCTTCAGCAGTCTGTTCTATATTTATTTTCTTCGCTAGAATCAACTTTAGTTGCTTTGTATTGTTGATTGTTGCTGTTTTATCTTGGGAGACTATTGTCCATTACCGTAAAAGCATTTATACGGGGCAATTTTGTCTTAAAGACAGAGAGCCATCTCTCGACTTAGCCTTCGTTTAGTTTAACCTTTCTGACACCATTTTTACCTACAATTTAAGACAAAATTTCTAAGTGTTTGAAAGATGTCTTTTCAAACTTTGCTTCTGGTTCTGCTGCTTCTACTCAAGGGAATGCTGTTGTCCCTGCTCCTGCCAGTTTCTTAGGAGAAAGCCCAGAAAGGTTTCTGGGTACAAACTTCAAGAGATGGCAATAAAAAATGTTGTTCTATCTTACTACGTTGAGCTTGTCACGCTTTCTGACAGAAGATCGTCCTTCTGGTGGGGATGCAATAGACACTCATTCTAACACAACGGTTGAAGTGGGCGAAGATATCCAGGTCACAAATATCATGAAGTTAACTCTGGATGCCTGGAATCATACTGATTTCATGTGCAAAAACTGCATTATGAGTGGTCTGTCGGATACACTCTATACTGTGTATTGCACCGTGAAGACGACAAATGAGTTGTGGGAAAAACTCGAGAAAAAGTACATCGCACAGGATGTAGGTACTAAGAAATTCATCATTGGAAAGTTTCTGAAATTTTAAATAGTGGATAGTAAATCAGTGATGTCCCAAATCCAAGAGTTTCAAATGATTCTTCATCATCTGGAATGAATGAAGCCAAATGAGCAATTTCTGGTTGCATCTTTAATTGAGAAATTGCCTCCCTCATGGAATGAGTTCATGAGTTATCTCAAACTAAAGACAAAGGAAATGGGGTTTGAAGATCTTATGGTCAAACTGAAAATACAAGAGGATAATAAAATAGATATGTCTAAGGGAAAACAACTAATGGAGGCAAAGGCGAATATGGTTGATTCAAAGGGAAACGCCAACAAAAAGCACAAGTACCAGGTAGACGGCAAAAGCCAAATGATTGAGAAGTTCAAAGGAAACTGTCATCAATGTGGAAAGCTTGGTCATATGATCAAATAGTGCCGCAAACTAAAGCGAGAGAAGAAGGAAAAAGCCAAGAACAAAGGCAAGGCCAAGGCTAACGTTGTGCAAGACAAGGATGATCCTTCGAACCTTGACGACATGATTGTGAATTTCTCGGCTGTAGTACTGGAGGCTAATCTGGTGGAGAATCCAAGGCAATGGTGGATAGACACGGGTGCAACCTGTCATATTTACTCTGACAAGAGTACATTCTCTTCTTACGCCCCAATCACGGGAAAAAAGCTGTTCATGGGCAACGACGCTACTTCTGAAGTGCAAGGGGTTGGAAATATTGTCCTCAAAATGACTTCAAGCAAAGAGCTTACTCTGAAGGAAGTGATGCAGGTCCCTCATATCTGCAAAAACATGGTTTGAGGGCCATTGTTGGTCAAGGCTGGCTTTAGACTAGTTTTTGAGTCCAATAAATTTGTAATAACTAGGAATGGTATATTTGTAGGAAGGGGCTTCACACGTGACGACCTCTTCAAAATGAATACTATGTCTGTAATCCGTTCATATAATGAAATAAAGCCTTCTACTTACTTGCTTGAGTCCTCTAATTTATGGCATCATAGATTATGACACATTAACTACAAATTCATTCAAAAGTTAGTAAAGTTGAATTTGTTGCCTTCCTTCGACATAAACCCTCAACATAAATGTGAGGTATGCGTAGAAGCAAAATTAACCAAATCATCTTTTCATTCAGTCGAAAGAAACACCGCTCCTCTAGAACTTATTCACACCGACATATGTGATTTAAAGTTTGTGCACACTAGAGGGGGGGGGGGACAAGTACTTTGTGATTTTCATTGATGATAGTACAAGGTATTGTTATGTTTACTTGTTGAAAAGTAAAGATGAAGCATTTGAAGCATTTAAACGTTACAAAGCAAAAGTTGAAAATCAATTAAATCTACAGATTAAGACAATTCGTAGTGATAGAGGGGGAGAATACGTAGCACCGTTTGAAGAATACTGTGCTCAATTCGGCATTGTTCATCAAATGGCCGCTCCTTACTCGCCTCAGTCTAATGGTATTACCGAGCGCAAAAATCGTACGTTAAAGGAAATGATGAATGCTTTACTTATCAATTCCGGTTTAGCCCAAAACATGTGGGGCGAAGCGATTCTTACTGCTAATACAATTCTCAATAGAGTTTCGCATAAGCGTAAGGATAAAACTCCATATGAATCATGGAAAGAAAAGAAACCCACTTATAAATATCTGAAAGTGTGGGGCTGTTTGGCAAAGGTCGAAGTACCTAAACCAAAACATGTCAAAATTGGACCTAAGACTGTAGATTGCATATTCATCGGATATGCAAATAACAGTAGAGCTTATCGTTTCTTAGTGTATAAGTCGGAGATACCAGATATCCATGAGGGTACGATCATGGAATCAAGGAATGTTGAATTCTTTGAACAATTCTTTCCTAGAAAGGAAAAAGAATTTTTTTTGTGTAAACGAAGTTATGAACAAAATGCTCAAAATCAACAAGAACCGGGAGTTTCTGATTATCTGGAACTAGACGTTCCAGATCTACAGAACTCAGAAGTTACTGACTATTCGAAATTAACGTTCCAGACCTACAGAACTTAAGGGTTCCAGAGGTTGAACCAAGACAGAGCAAAAGGGCCAAAAAAGGACAAAACCTTTGGTCTAGATTTTCTAACCTATATGGTTGAAAATGAACCGAGGACAATTAAGGAAGCATTATCAACTCCAGAAGCACCTCTTTGGAAAGAAGCTATAAAGAGCGAAATAGATTCCATCATGCAGAACTATACTTAGGAAATGGTTGATCTTCCTCCGGGAAGCAAACCTTTGGGTTGTAAGTAGATACTCAAAAGAAAGTACAAAGCAGATGGAACTATTGATAAGTATAAAGCCAGATTAGTAGTCAAAGGCTACAGACAAAAGGAAGGCTTCGATTACTTCGACACATACTCCCCTGTGTCTAGATTAACGTCCATAAGAGTATTCATAGCCATTGCAACTTTGTGTGACCTTGAGATACATCAAATGGATGTTAAGACAACCTTCATAAATGGAGAGTTGGAAGAGAAAATATAAATGGAACAACCCGAGGGGTATGTGATTCCAGGACAAAAAAAGAAAGTATGTCGACTTGTTAAGTCTCTGTACGAACTCAAACAAGCCTCGAAACAATGACATGAAAAGTTTGATGATACTTTATTATCAAAAGGTTTCTCCATAAATGAATGTGATAAATGTATCTATATCAAAGGGAACTCTGACTCATTTGTCATGGTATGCCTTTACGTAGATGACATGCTCATCATCGGAAGTAGTCTAAACTTGACCTGTAAACCAAGAATATGTTGAAACAATATTTCGACATGAAGGATATGGGTATTGCTGATGTAATCTTAGGAATTAAGATTTCTAAGACATCTGATGGACTGGTCTTATCTCAATCTCATTATATTGAAGATGTTTTGAGGAAATTTGATGTATTTGACAGTCCCCCTATGAAGTCACCAATGGATATGAATCATAGAATTGATAAGAATCGTAGTGCACCCGTATCCCAAGAGCGATATGTGTAGGTCATTGATAGCTTAATGTACATTACAAACTGCACCCGACCCGATATCGCTTATCTAGTCAATAAATTGGCTAGATTTACTCATAATCCTGGAAATAATCACTGGAAGGCGTTAAATCGGATACTACGATATATGAAATATTCGCTGACTTACGAATTACATTATTCAAGATATCCAAGCATATTGGAAGGATACAGTGATGTAAACTGGGTATGTTTTCACAACATGTATCGCCCGATCCACAATGGAATCAGAGTTTATTGCTTTGGATAAAGCAGGAGAAGAAGTAAAATGGCTTCACGACTTCTTAGAGGATATCCCTTGATGGGATAAACCCGTACCTTCAGTGATGATTCAATATGACAGATAATCGGCTTTAGGAAGGGCACAGAACAATATTTACAATGGTAAGTCTAGACATATTCGTCGAAGACATAAGACCGTTAGGCAATTGATTACCATGGGTGTCATTTCCATTGATTACGTCGAATCAAAGGATAATATAGCAGATCCATTAACTAAAAGCCTACCCAAAGATCAAATATTCTGCATGTCTAGGGGAATGGGCTTAAAATCCAAACAATAAGAATCTTTATGGTGGTAACCCAACCTTATTGACTGGAGATCCCAAGAATTTGGTTCAATGGGACAACTAAACTATAAAGGTTCAGTTTTAGCGCTTCACTTGAAGTAAAAGTACTTCGGATTATTATCCTTTAAAGAAATATAATTCCAAAGTTGTTCCCGCGATAGACATTAAATGCTACCTGCATAATGGGTAAAATATAAGTTTCTAAATTTTTAATGATTCCTAACACTTGTGAGTGGGGTATAGCAGTATACCTTATAGGAGATCACCTATTTAAGTGCGAAGATAGACCGCTTCAAATGTACGCACTTAATAATCTAAGAGTTGTCCATGGCCACAACGAACAAAACTATAAGAAGAAATGAATAAGGGGAGTTATTGTGTTGATATCATTGTCTTGGTTTACACTATACACTGACGGTTCAAGACATCACGTTCACCGCGCAGTAAGTAAATTCGATGGGAATCGACTAAGGAAGGTTCAAAGCTGAAAGCTACCTTTCCTGATACAATATCTTTCCGCTGAAAGATTGATGAACTTTGGCACCCTGTGTGCACCAATTATCTTTCAAGAGGGGATTGTTGGAAATTTAACTATGGGGGATTGAGTTTTCCCCATCTTTAGTGACTTAAACACGTGGGCCCCGCATATCAGAAACATCATTTCTTCGCACATGCCCAATCTACTAAATGAGTAGATTAGTGCCAAGTATCATCAAATTTTGTTAAGAAATGAAAGAGATATTGATACACAAAGTAAGGTGTTTGAGACATGAATAAGTGGATTGTTTGGCCAAATAACAAATCTCCCACATAGGTAAAAGATAGAAGGATTGAGCACTTTATAAACTCTATTTTTGAGTAAGGGTTTGGGACCCCAAGAGGTAACCCATGTGTTAAGAAGATGGATGACCTAGGTGAGCCTGGGTTCGGGGCTAAGCCCTGGACGCTGCTCCGACTCTGACTTTAGATCGGGTTCGGGTCTCGGGTCACGGGCTGTGGGCTCTCTTCCAAAATTTTCTTTTTTTAGTCCCTGAATTATTTCTTATTTACACTTTGGTCTCTGAAGATTCTAGAAATGTTGCAACGGTTCGGAAGATTTCAGAAACGTTGCAACGAGCCTCCTCTTCAACTATAAAGTGAACATTACTGTCCAGTTTAAACAAAAAATAAAAACTCTTCTGTTCTGTTCGAAATACAGAAACACAGAAATCCTCTCCTCTTCAACAGTTTGTTCTATATTTATTTTCTTTGCTAGAATCAACTTTACTTGCTTTGTATTGTTGATTGTTGCTGTTTTATCTTGGGAGACTATTGTCCATTACCATAAAAGCATTTGTACGGGGCAATTTTGTCTTAAAGATAGAGAGTCATCTCTCGACTCAGCCTTCGTTCAATTTAACCTTTCTAACACCATTTTTACCTACAATATTCTCTGCAGGGGAATACGTGAACCAAATTTATATGTTTTCAAGTTAGCATGGTAGCATACTTCTGGGCAAGGGAAAAATAGTTAGATAGTACTTTAGTTCGTAGTTGGGCAGCTACAGATATATAGGTGTATGTGAAAGAAAGAAATTGCTTTGCTTGATAATCGAGAAGGAGAACCGTAGAAACTACATGATTCTCTTTAGTGATTTTAATGGGTGTGTCTAAAAAGAATGCAGCAAAATCACTTATCTGTGGCACACAGTTACAATGAATTTTAAAGAAACTTAAGAGTTTACATCAATCAAAGTTGTTATAAATCAAGAGGTAAAATAAATTTCATTCGAAGATGCCTATAAGACTTGCGGTAAAATCACAAGATTGTTGAACGTTTAGGAAGGTCAAAAAGGCAGAATTAGCTACAGACTTGAGGTGGGTTAAGACTTGCCTTTACTAAAGTTCTTTTCTTACAAATATGCCTATAAGATGTTTGATTAAATAGTTTTGAATGATAATGTGAGCTTAATGGATCTACAGTACTATTCATAAATAGGGATTTTAATCTGATCCATATTCCGACAGTTATACATAGCTCAATACGAAAAATGGCCCATGAAAACGCCTTATGCCTAACCATGGCGACGACTGAAAGGGCACTCCGTATGATAAGAGCATAATTGCCAGAATACTTCGGAACCTATGGTGATATGTATCAATAACCTTACTGAAAATTTACTGAAGAATTCTATTTCATTCTATTCACTTTTTTTTTTAAAATAAAATTAAACTATACTATCGCAGAGCATCTCAGACAGTATAGGCTTATTAGCCTATCTTACAAAATAAAAATTACAAAAGAAAAAAAGGGGGAGAATAGTACCTAAGTTGTGTCCAAGAGAGGGTGTTTACAATGAAAGCTGAAAAGATTATGGTATCAGAGCCATATTCTCAAAGAGTATTCGCAGACAATATTTTTCATTAACATGAATATTTTCAAAAGCTATAAGCATAGCATTAAGAATGTTAGAACGGAAGAACATGAACTTCCACAACACTTAGATGCTTTAAACAAAAGGACTATTCCATTTGTTTCTACTAAAGAAATTTATAATTTCGGTATCTTTGAAAATTTGCGAAATCGCCATGTTATTAAGACTATTGAAGAGTCTGTCTAAATGGACAATCAAGAAAAAACTATACAGTTATTTTTTGATACTGATATTGAAAGATATCAAAAATTGCATTACAAATTTTTGCATATTGGATTAGTGCAAATTGCATTTAAACCTTTAACTTTAAAAGGTTTACCTGAAATTTTTATGAATGTTCTAAGAGATGCTAGAAATTTAAATTGGAAGCAATCTCTTATGGGTGCTATGCAATCCAGTCTGGCCTATGGACCAGTTCATTTTGATGTCAGACCAAATCTTACTCTGTCTTTGTCTGATCCAAATATTTTGCATGCTTTAACTTTATATGTCAAAGCTCATGGCTATAATTATATGCCTGAAACAAAATTTATGTGCATCTGTTATCGTATCTATTTTCGTATGTTAGACACCATGAATCTTAATTGTAAGATTATGGATGATTAGAGAAATAGGCAAACGATTCTTATAGAAACCAACCTAGCCAAAATGTCTAAGATAACTACTCGAAGACCTATCAGTTGGGATGAAATTAATTATCCCGATGCCTGGCTAATTGAGAGCGTTATCCCTGTCCAACATAGGATAGATACTCGTATAGCTCAGGTTGTTCAGACCACTGATGGAAATATCCATCTCCAATTCGCTACCCAACCGTCTAAATCAGGTAGATCAATGTCATCTCATTATTACCTCTCTCCTCTTGATGACATTCCCAGACCGTCTACGGCTAGAGCGTCAACCTCTCAGGTTAACGATGACCTTTATAAGGTAACCACTCCTTTAGATATCTCTCAGGATGAGAAGATTGAGAAAATAAAAATAGGAGACAATCAAATTCCTGTAGGAATTAATACTGATCCTACTCCCAGTGAAATGGGATTCACTGATTATTTTAAGGATGGATATCGATCATATTCGTGCTTCACCTCTGGATTATAATCCAGGTTCAGGTCTAAGAAAGATTATTTCGAAAGACTTTTTGAGTGAGGATTATCGTCTTTTCAGAAGATGGTTCTTCTCATTTTTTACTGATAAGGAAATATGTTCTATTAGGGACCAATTTTATGATGAGTTACAGACCAAACAGGATTATAAGCCTTTTGTTAAATGGTTTGTTGAATACTATGCTGTTCCCAGTATCAATATTATTGAAAGAAAATGGCATTTGGATTCCAGAAAAGTCCTTAAGAGTATATATCCTCATGATGAGCCATTCTCATTAAAGAAAGACAATAGTAACAATGATTTACAAGCTCAGCCCTTTATGAAGCTTATACGTCAGACCATTCATAATTGTCCTACTATTGATCATGTCAACACCCTGTTCAAACAACATAACCATACCAATATTCATCTTAAGGTTATTAGTGAATAAATGAACTTATTACATAACAAAGTTGACAAGCTCAGATCTCTTATAGAGAATCAACGAGCCAAGATTGATGTTGTTCCAAAGCAGCCTCCAAAATCTCTGGAAATTCCAGCAAACATTCAGCCTCCTCCTGTCACGACCCGACCCGACGGGCCGCGACTAACCGCCCTAATGACATCATTATACTAACCTGTCACACCTAATCCAACTAGTCCTTAATGAGTCTGAAATCCGACAGCACAATGCCGCAATAACAACTTATGCCAGGGTAGGCAAGCCGACAAGGCTACCTTTACCCAAGATTGTACATGTCTCCTGAGGAGTCACAATTAGCCAACATAACATAACAAGCAAGCCGACAAGGCTGCCACCAGATAGTAACGTATATACATGGGAACACCCCAACACAGAATACAATAACACGACTGACCCAAACAGAGTCATAACCCTTACATACGTACAACCCACCACTATCTATAGACCTCTATAAGAAGAAGAACGACATATGACGGGACAGGGCCCCGTCGTGCCCCTAAATACAAACAGAAGCTCTAAAGAGATTCGGTACCAACATGACAAAGCTCTGGATCAAAGGAGCTTTCCAACCTGCCGAGTAGGAACCTAGGCCCGAGGTCTACCAAACTTGGAAACATGTACTGCGGGCATGAAACGCAGCCCCCCCCGAGGAAAGGGGGTCAGTACGAAATAATGTACTGAGTATGTAAAAACATGAAGCTGTAAAAGAGATCATAAGTAGCCAACAGAAACATGAGATCAGTATAAAAATCAGGATCCAAATCCAGCTGTGCCATAAACCATAAAAGTCAGCTGTGCCTTATAAACATGAGAGGCAAGTTAAGAAAAACATGTATGCCTGTCCATATACATATATATGCCTGTAACGTAACCCGGCCCACTAATGCGGGACTCGGTGGAATCATATCATAACCCGGCCCATCCTGGGACTCGGTAAAATCATATCTCATCTATGGATCCATCCTACGTAACCCGGCCCCCTAGTGAGGGTCTCGGTGAACAATGCAAGGTGGTGCACGAATCGTAACCCGGCCCGGGACTCGGTGAGGTGAATTAGTAACACTTAGCACGAGTAGATATCGTGAGTAACCATATGCAAGTAAAAATTATCATCTGACTCTCAATGAAATCATTGTAATAATGTCATAATAAACTCTTTGCTGGAAAATCATAGGCACTTCTCATAACAATCCTCTTTAGGAATTAAACTGTATAAGAATTAAGTACGTCCGCCGTACTTTCATTAAAGCATGCCAAAAGAAAGAAGTAAGGGTTTCACATACCTCTTAGACGAATTGATCGACTCAATATTAGCGTACGCCTCGTTTTAGAACTTCAACCTTGTTGTCGAATTTATCTAAGTTCCGCGGGTCCTTGTAAGCCCCTATGAATGCTTATCTACATCATACGGATGATTTAAATCATAATCGACTCAAGATACTAAAAACAGATTCTTAGGGATATTCTAACGAACACTTTGAAAGCGTAGAACCTATATTCCTCCTATTTCGAAATCTAAGTAGTGAAACATCCAACTCTCTTAATCCTCCTTCTTATACTACTAAAATCTCCAAAACAGTATCACAATTTCACATGCAAGCCCAGTAACTCCCAATTACAGCAGTCCTAACGATACCCAACCCAAATTCGCATTTTCGACAATCGTCTTTAGAACTAATAGCAAGAAATGACTTCAGAAAATTGTACATACTATTAAGAACAAGGAAGGTTACCTCATTAAACACATCGACGAGAATCGTTGGGAAACCCTTTTGCCCGACACAGCTTCCGACAACCAAAAACAGACCCCAACATCGATTCGCGCCAGAATCCTTTCGCACTCAAGGTTCTTGTAAAGCTTCTGAGCTTCTAAGCTTGTTAATTGTTTCGGTTCTACTAGAATCTAAACCCAGAACACCACGAATTTCCCCTTCGCTGGTTATAAGAAAGCTCCCGAAAATCCCCAATTTTGGTCGAAATCTCAGAAAACCCATCGACCGAGGCTTGCTCCTGCTGCTAGAAATGTATTTGGTGAAGGAGTTTGGTAGAGATGAAGAGAGCACATTGAAGGATTGATGGTGGAAGAGATGGAATTGAAGAAATGGGTAAAAATGGAGAAAGAATGGCTTATGGGCTGATATCGGCGATCGGTTTGGGGCTGGTCCCCCCAAATCGTTTATAAAACTCCCTCTTACCAACTCCCACTATAAATTGTCCCCTTCCTAATTAATTAATCCCACAATTAATTAATTATACACACAATTAAACTTCCGGTCTCCAATTATTTAAATCCCGACGATTACTAAAATCCTCATATGTCAATATCATACTTCCCGTAATAAAATACCAGTCTATACTCTCTCCGGGATACACAATTATTTAAACTCCGTCATCACACTTACTAAATCCCAAAATTATTTCGGGATCACGCCCTTTTATATACTAATCCTCTTATTAATATACACAAGTACAACAAAATTTTTCCGGGTCCGGGTCTACTTACCTACGCTACGAGTTCAGCCGCTATCTGAAAATACGGAGCGTTACGTCCTTCCCCCCTTAGAAACATTCGTCCTCGAATGTCGGTACGGCATTTCTAACCTTTGACACCATACAAAAAGAATACACAAATTGTTATTCCAATTCATCAAAAACAAGGGGTACGACATTCAGGGATTAATTCAGACTATCTTTTAAACTGTGAGAAGATACATATCCATCCATAACTACTTCTAAAGGATAGACTCAAGTTTCATATGCGAACCAAATAAACACATAGTGACTACATTCTTTAAATTCAAACAATAGGTAAAGGAGGTAGAAGGTCCTAATATCTAATTTTTTTTGAGTTCTATACGCAACATAGTTATTTAAACTAGCTCACACATCTATACAATTAGCCATGTAACTGTTTTATACTATTCCAGTTGATTCTTTTATTGCACGGGTTTTGGGCTAGAGTGCAGCAACACAACTGCTGATTTTTCACTCTGCCCCTGCCCAGAATTATAGCCTACAGCTGTCTCAAAATAAAGGCAGCAACATGTGTTTGTGCAGGGCACAATTTCACCAAAATACAACAGTGATTACAGTAGCAAATAACAAAGCAAAACAAATGACCCAATAGCGATCAACCTGGTAGCCAAAACAACGGCTAAATAACAGCAGAAACTGAGCTCAAATAACAGCCAAAATATCAGCCAAGACAGCAGCTAAATACAGCAGAAACTGCATCTAACAACAGCCAAAACAGCAACCACAAAGGAGGTAGAATGCAGCAAAATTTGGTCACAATGCAGCCACTACTTACCCCATGGCACAACAACCCAGCACCCTCACTCAGCTATACCTCACACAACACATCACAATGTCTTCCTATAGTGTAGTATCGGTCTTATCCTTGAGGAAAGGACAGCAGCTCATCAAGATCATGTACTGCAGAAAATACACTGCAGCACCTTGGATAAGAATGCAACATTTTGTAATCAAAATAGAATGGCCCCAAATTTTGCAATAAGTCATACCCAAAGTAAAGTGTTAATGGCTAAGGTATAGCAGTCCTCAAGGTCTAAAATTATCTCAAAATATGACAGGTTCCAGCCTTAAACACACAACATTTATCACCTCAACTGCTACAGCAACTATAATTCAGAATTCAGTATTTTAAGAGCCACACCAGTCTTAACAATGAATAAGATAACTAAGAGAGCACCACATGTTTGAAAACGGGACCTTTGAGGCGATAAAGGCAAAGCAACATACGTGCTAACCGAGGCAATAATATGTGATTAAAGACCCACAGGGACAGCAGTAGCAGCAACAAAACAACAGCTAATCAGCAGTAACAAGACTAGTCTAAACATGCTAGACATTTCATAAACAAGCTGGTCCTTAGGCAACATAAAAACAAGTAACTAAATGCAACCTACTCTGGTTAGGTGTGCAGAAATGGGGCTTGACCATGCTGAGCCTCTATTCCAAGCATAACCAGTCGGCACCTTAATTAATATAGATTCATTTACCAAGTTCAGGTCTAGATTGGTGGTGCCACTCACCTATGGACATGGCTATGTAAAGCCTAACATCAGAAGAAAAAAAAAACTCGAAATGCCAATACTAAGTCAAACACCCCTTTATACCATAGTTAATAGGCATCAAATACTTGCCGGGTTAATCTTGCTTCAATATCTGCACCTAACCTACGATCACACCATATCCAGGGCCACAACAAATACCTTAAGAGGTTGCATACCAACAATTCATATAAGCAGAATTACAGGGTCCAGAGGAATTTTCTGAATCACCCCTTTAAAGGCTATCATGCTGAAATTAGCCTAAGTTTAACATTTTAAACTTGTTAGGAACACATGTCAACTAGCATAGTGGTTCTAAGCTTTTATTCCTAACTTATACATGCACTTAAACTAGGTGGATTGGTTTACACATTGGCAATGATAACATGGATACATGAATGGGTGCAGAAATACTCTTTTCTAGGTATTCATAGCATAACTTCAACATTCAGACCACATAAAGTTCAAGTTACAAGAACATAGATACAACAAGTACATACCTAATAAAACAAATTAGGAATTAAACTTCTCTTTGGACATATCACAACCTCTTGGGTTAGTGTTAAGCTCAAAAAGTCCAATAATAAACTAAAATAAGTCCTTTGGTTTTAAAAAAAAAAAACTCCAGTTTATCTCACAGTACGCATCCATAGAATTAACAAGATATTAATAGCACAGTCAGGACATCATGTAGTCATAATTGAAAATAAACATGTCATTGGAGACCACATGTAGGCTACATCATTTCAAATTATTGGATACCACATGGAAAAACCAAAAACAGTAAGCCGACATATTCTCTAAGCTTATACTCAACCAGGGTTACTATTGTAATTATATGAAAAATGTAATAGAAGCCACACCGGTCTTTTTACTATAACCAATAAGTTATAGGTTACTCCTAACTTTAGGTTAGATTTCTATCAAGTCGAAATTTGTCTCTAACAATACTAATCACTCCAAAATCAATCCAAACAAGGTTATTATCGCTTAACTTATGCATACAATAATTTAAAAGTCATTTCATGATTCAACTAAAATTACACCAGACTATACAACAACCTTATCAACCAACATGCAAAATCCACATATTCCTTTTTGATTAATCCAAACATATAACCATTTATTTAGGCATGCTTAGTCATGTCTTCTAACTTACCCCCAAATTAGTAAAGCAGGCTCGGAATTTAGGTACTATTCATAATTCACAATCATCACATAGGATACCCTTTATCAATTCCCATCATAATTAACATCACATAACCTCGACCATATCAACACACTTAACTCATTCTCTTCTAGTTTTAAATTATCATATCAGACGATATAAGACAAGTTTTGCTAAATAGGACAACTAATCTTGTTCTTAATTAGTGGCGCTTGTTTTAGGTAGATAATATGACCAAACGTCTTACAAATAGCGAAACGAGTTTCCAAAATAATATATCGGTCATCACATTAATTTAAATAACCCATACATGCTAAACCCAACTTCAATCCAACCTGCCAATCCATGTCATGCTAACCTCATCACTACTCACTTAATAACTTATCCATACCGGCAGAAGCAAGGGAATGCACATAGTTGAGGAACTACTCAGATATTCATTTTTCATTTTTCATTGGGACATGCCAAGGATAGATATGACCCTTTAACCAGCAAAACATACACCAAATAGTCTCCTAAACTATCCTTCAGATCACGGCAGCACTTAAACAAGACACACATCCACTTCAAAGTCATTAGGTGATCCTATCATAATTAGAACAACATTCTTATGCTAAATCGTAGTTCCCTTATTATAGGTAGATAAATAAATAAATAAAAAAAACATTAAGCCCTCCAATCATTTAAACGGATCATACAAGGTCAAATAACCCTTAAACTTAACAAGACAACCACTTAACACACAAATAATCGTCACACAATACTCTAACAGTGTTTTCATCAACTGAACCTGCTAGAAATTAATAGAGTAGTCACAAATAGCCACAATATTCACATATATTACATAATGCTTGGCATAATATATTCACGGTTTTATAGTTAACTAAATAAGTAAACCGTTTATTGCAGCAGCAAGTCATTCCTGGAATTATGTAATTACTCAATTTTCCACTCCTTTAAGCAACTATTGACAACATGTTTAGCATACGAGTCTATTCCCTATTTAAGAGACAAAACACAGGCTTGGGTTAGTAGAACATTTTGCATTCTACATTATGATACCCAAAGACAATTATGGGCGAAATTTTAATCAAACTTAAAAGATATCTAGGCAAGTCTAATTAACTGTTTAGGGGTAGTCCCACTGAGCAAAATTGGCGAAGATAGGTCCTAACACAAGTGATTTATACTCAACCCACATACTGTACAGGGACATTAACAGACCACCCTGTTCCGAAAGAAGTATGACCAAGACAGAATACATTTATACATAACATGGATAGCATAACTCATAAGAAAAGCTGGAACACATCAACTTAAATAGGGTAATATTACAACATGTAGAGGACCATCTACTCCTAAGCCTCATCCATAAGTAGGACAACCCGTTAACGACTATCAACTACCTGCTGAACTAATTTCAAGGACTTATCCAGACAACTTGCTCCAGAGACAACAAACCTTATATGTACAACAGTAGCAATTCCAGTTTTTGGCATATCTCATATTCCTTTTCAATTTAACATAAGCATACCAAGGAGTCATCACAACTAATAGACTTCACATATACCATGTACTTTAACCCAGATCAAACATAAAATGTTTTACTCAAGAAGGCCTTGTATACCTAAGGTCTCAAATATTTCGTGTCCCAAGCTTACATTATTTCTTCCCGTATACGAGTAAGATAGTTTCTCATAACCTTGAATTCGTATTTCCCTTCTGGCGGTTGTCGCTTTCTTTGGAGGCATAGCTGTAACACATTAATAAGTCAGAGAGGGAATAACCTAATAACATAGCTCTATCGCACGATCTTAGAGTAAGAAGAATAGAAACCAATCCTAAATGCCCTGCAGCCTCCTGCCTATAAGTATGGTGCACAACATACAAATACGTAAGACTCTACTAGACACGGTCTGTAGACATTCCGAGGACTAACTGCTCTAATACCACTTTTGTCACGACCCGACCCGACGGGCCGCGACTAACCGCCCTAATGACGTCATTATACTAACCTGTCACACCTAATCCAACTAGTCCTTAATGAGTCTGAAATCCGGCAGCACAACGCCGCAATAACAACTTATGCCAGGGTAGACAAGCCGACAAGGCTACCTTTACCCAAGATTGTACCTGTCTCCTGAGGAGTCACAATTAACCAACATAACATAATAAGCAAGCCGACAAGGCTGCCACCAGATAGTAGCGTATATACATGGGAACACCCCAGCACAGAATACAATAACATGACTGACCCAAACAGAGTCATAACCCTTACATACGTACAACCCACCACTGTCTACAGACCTTTATAAGAAGAAGAACGACATATGACGGGACAGGGCCCCGTCGTGCCCCTAAATACAAACAGAAGCTCTAAAGAGATTCGGTACCAACATGACAAAGCTCTGGATCAAAGGATATTTCCAACCTACTGAGTAGGAACCTAGGGCTGAGGTCCACCAAACTGGAAACATGTACCTGCGGGCATGAAACGCAACCCCCCCGAGGAAAGGGGTCAGTACGAAATAATGTACTGAGTATGTAAAAACATGAAGCTGTAAAAGAGATCATAAGTAGCCAATAGAAACATGAGATCAGTATAAAAATCAGGATCCAAATCCAACTGTGCCATAAACCATAAAAGTCAGCTGTGCCTTATAAACATGAGAGGCAAGTCAAGAAAAACATGTATGCCTGTCCATATACATATATATACCTGTAACGTAACCCGGCCCACTAATGCGGGACTCGGTGGAATCATATCATAACCCGGCCCATCCTGGGACTCGGTAAAATCATATCTCATCTATGGATCCATCCTACGTAACCCGGCCCCCTAGTGAGGGTCTCGGTGAACAATGCAAGGTGGTGCACGAATCGTAACCCGGCCCGAGACTCGGTGAGGTGAAGTTGTAACACTTAGCACGAGTAGATATCGTGAGTAACCATATGCAAGTAAAAATTATCATCTGACTCTCAATGAAATCATTGTAATAATGTCATAATAAACTCTTTGCTGGAAAATCATAGGCACTTCTCATAACAATCCTCTTTAGGAATTAAACTGTATAAGAATTAAGTACGTCCGCCGTACTTTCATTAAAGCATGCCAAAAGAAAGAAGTAAGGGTTTCACATACCTCTTAGACGAATTAATCGACTCAATATTAGCGTACGCCTCGTTTTAGAACTTCAACCTTGTTGTCGAATTTATCTAAGTTCCGCGGGTCCTTGTAAGCCCCTATGAATGCTTATCTACATCATACGGATGATTTAAATCATAATCGACTCAAGATACTAAAAACAGATTCTTAGGGATATTCTAACGAACACTTTGAAAGCGTAGAACCTATATTCCTCCTATTTCGAAATCTAAGTAGCGAAACATCCAACTCTCTTAATCCTCCTTCTTATAATACTAAAATCTCCAAAACAGTATCACAATTTCACATGCAAGCCCAGTAACTCCTAATTACAGCAGTCCTAACGATACCCAACCCAAATTCGCATTTTCGACAATCGTCTTTAGAACTAATAGCAAGAAATGACTTCAGAAAATTGTACATACTATTAAGAACAAGGAAGGTTACCTCATTAAACACATCGACGAGAATCGTTGGGAAACCCTTTTGCCCGACACAGCTTCCGACAACCAGAAACAGACCCCAACATCGATTCGCGCCAGAATCCTTTCGCACTCAAGGTTCTTGTAAAGCTTCTGAGCTTCTAAGCTTGTTAATGGTTTCGGTTCTACTAGAATCTAAACCCAGAACACCACGAATTTCCCCTTCGTTGGTTATAAGAAAGCTCCCAAAAATCCCCAATTTTGGTCGAAATCTTAGAAAACCCATCGACCGAGGCTTGCTCCTGCTGCTAGAAATGTATTTGGTGAAGGAGTTTGGTAGAGATGAAGAGAGCACATTGAAGGATTGATGGTGGAAGAGATGGAATTGAAGAAATGGGAAAAAATGGAGAAAGAATGGCTTATGGGCTGATATCGGCGATCGGTTTGGGGCTGGTCCCCCCAAATCGTTTATAAAACTCCCTCTTACCAACTCCCACTATAAATTGTCCCCTTCCTAATTAATTAATCCCACAATTAATTAATTATACACACAATTAAACTTCCGGTCTCCAATTATTTAAATCCCTACGATTACTAAAATCCTCAAATGTCAATATCATACTTCCCGTAATAAAATACCAGTCTATACTCTCTCCGGGATACACAATTATTTAAACTCCGTCGTCACACTTACTAAATCCCAAAATTATTTCGGGATCACGCCCTTTTATATACTAATCCTCTTATTAATATACACAAGTACAACAAAATTTTTCCGGGTCCGGGTCTACTTACCTACACTACGAGTTCAGCCGCTATCCGAAAATATGGGGCGTTACACCTCCTTCAATGGAAGGAATCTCCCTGGCAAAACAAACAGATGAACCATTAGTAAAAAATCTTGAGGATCTTCTTTCTCAGTTTCAGAATAAGTTGAAGATTTCTCCAAAATATGGTTCTATATCTACTGTTACGATGATAAGTACAGATAAATTATCTGCATCTGACAATGAAGCACATATTGCTGCCATGAGGAAGGGTAAATGGAAACCCAAATTTAATTCAGATAATTATTATTATCCGAGACCTACACCCATGGATGTTCTAATTGAAGAACAAGCTTATAAAAATGAGCCTACCGCTTATACCGGTACAGAGATTGTTGAATGGAACATAGATGGTGGCGCTGATAGTCAAATTTTCAGGACTTGCCACAAAATCATTTTGTATGCTGCAACAGCTAAAGGTAATCACCAAACCAATGCTAACATCGTTAAGATGGTAACTGCAGGTTTTACAGGTCAACTTAAAGCTTGGTGGGATTACTTATCTCACACAGGACCAAAAACAACCTATTATGAGTGTTGTAAAGCAAGAGGGTAATGAATCACAACCTTATGCGGTTTTTACTCTCGTTCGAACCATTTTAGATCACTTTACAGGAAATTATTCTACCAATTATGATAATATCAGAACTCTTCTGCAAAACCATAGGTGCCCCACATTAACTTCATTTAGGTGGTATAAGGATGTCTTCCTTAGCAGAGTGTTAAACCTCCTAGAAGCCAATAGTAGTTTCTGGAAAGCCAGATTTATTGATAGGCTCCCCCCTCTTTTCGCTGAGAAGGTTAAGAGATCCTTAAGAAATGATTAAGGTGATTCTCAAATCAATGGGATTTTTATTCTTACGGACAGCTAGTAGGCAAATGCATGGAAGAAGGATTAGCTCTATGCAATGATCTGAAATTACAGAAGCAACTTAAAAAGCAGAAAGGGACAGAAAAAACCCAATTAGGAGAATTCTGTCAACAATTCGCATTCGATGAACCGACCTCTCACCAGAATGGGAAAAAGAGGAAAAACCCAGTTAAACCCCATAAAAGGGAGTACTATGAAAAGTACAAATCTGACTCTTACAAGAAATATGCTGCAAAGAAAAGAGCCAGAAATGCAAAAAAGGGTTATATCCCTAAAAGAGAAAAGAAGTCGCCTACGTGCTATGCAAGTGGTGAAAAAGGACATTACGCCAATAGGTGTAAAAAGAAAAGGAACGATAAGATCAAGAGTCTGACTGTAGATGAAAGCATTAAAGATGCTTTGATGAAAGCACAGATCATCGAAGCTTTGTTTAAAGCTCAGGGAAAGGACAAAGTTCCTCTCAAAATTAGATCGAGAATTGAATCGCCTTATAACTTTTCAGAAGTTCTTCAGGAATTATAGAAAAAGCGGAGTCCTAATAGTTCTCTTATAGTCTAGGAATTGAAGACTGCGATTTATGATCTCAAAGAGGAGATAACTCTACTTCGTCACCATTACACTACGCTAGATGATAGAGTTACTACCCTAGAGTCAGGAGAGACTAGTCATACTTCTCTTCCTGATATAGAGTTAGGTTATACTCCTATACTCGACCAACCTGCTACCTCTGATAGTCCTAAAGAGGCAGACTTTATGGGAGCCATTAATTTGTATTCCTGCCAAAAATGGATTACCCATGTTAATTTGTTAATTGACTGAAGTACCATATACAGACATGTCCCTACATTAATTGATTCAGGGGCAGATCTTAATTGCATTAGGGAAGGGCTAATCCCTACCAAATATTTTATCAAGTCTACTAGTAGAGTAAGAAGTGCAGATGGGAGCAAAATGGATGTCTCCTACAAGTTACCTAGTGCCCATGTTTGCCATGATAGAATGTGTATGGAACATTCTTTTGTCTTAGTAAAAAAATGGGCTCATGATATTATTTTAGGCATACCTTTTATTATTGGACTCATGCCTATTACTCATATTGGTGATAAAGTTTTTACAGGTACCTTTGAAAATAATTCTATTACTTTTCCTTGGGTTCCTGCTTCAAATAATGTTAACCTTATTTGTCTTGTGCAGAACAAAAGACAACACCTTGATTATCTGCAACAAGAACTAATGTCTTGTAATATCATCGACCAATTGCAGAATCCTAAATTACAGGATAAAATAAAAGGAATAGAGCATGAATTTTCTATTTCTATCTGCAATGATTTACCTACCGCTTTTTGGAACAGGGAAAAGCATATTGTTAGTCTTCCATATGAAGAAGAATTCCATGAATCAGATATTCGCACAAAGGCTAGGCCTTGCCAGATGAATATGGAATATCTAGATATTTGCAAAAAAGAAATTGCAACTCTAATTGAGAAGAGGTTAATTCGCTCTTCAAACTCTCCATGGAGTTGTACGATGTTCTATGTTAATAAACATGCTGAACAAGAATGAGGAGTTCCCAGATTAGGTATTAATTATAAACCATTGAATAAGGTTTTAAAATGGATTAGATATCCAATTCCTAATAAAAAGGATTTACTTGACAGGTTATACCAGTCTAACATATTTTCAAAATTTGATTTAAAATTAGGTTTTTGGCAGATACATGTTGATGAATCTGACAGATATAAAACTTCCTTTACAGTTCCATTCGGACATTACGAATGGAATGTCATGCCTTTTGGACTGAAAAATGCTCCATCAGAATTTCAGCATGTCATGAATGATAGTTTTACTTCATATAGTGATTTTATCATTGTTTATATAGATGACATATTAGTCTTCTAAAAAAATATACAAGATCATATTAAGCATCTTGAAATCTTTAAAAAAATTATTATTTTAAATGGTTTGGTTATATCAAAACCTAAAATGAATATTTTTCAAACAAAGATTCGATTTCTTGGTCATAATATTGAACAAGGAAAAATCATTCCTATTACTAGAAGTAAAGAATTTGCTTCTAAATTTCCTGATGAAATTCTTGATAAAACCCAATTATAAAGGTTTTTAGGGACTCTAAATTATATTTCTCCTTATTATAAGAATTTATCTGTGGATGCAGAAATCTTATATGATAGGTTGAAAAAGAATACCACTCCGTGGATTAATGCCCACACAGAAGCGGTACAAAAAATTAAGAAGAATGTTCAAGCTTTGCCATGTCTTATGCTGGCCAACCCAAATTGGGGAAAAATATTGAGACTGATGCTTCAGACATCGGTTATGGAGGGATACTTAAACAAGTTAACCCTCAGACCAAGCAAGCATATCTTGTTCGGTATCATTCGGGAAAATGGACTAATAGTCAAAAGAATTATGCTACTATAGCCAAAGAAATTCTTGCTATAGTTAAGTGTGTCTTGAAATTTCAGGATGATCTTTATAACACAAAGTTCTTAATAAGAACAGACTGTAATGCAACCAAATTCATGTTTCAAAAAGATTTTAAACATGATGTATCCAAACAAATGTTTGCAAGATGGCAGACACATTTAGCCCCATTTGATTTTGAAATTCAATATCTTAAAGGTGAAGAAAATTCACTCCCTGACTTTCTTACTCGTGAATATTTACATGGATAAGATGCGTCCAGAATGGCCATCGCCTACTCCTAATAGGGGTAGAGGAAGAAGAAGAGGCAGAGGCTCGGGACGAGGCTCTGGCAGATCTAGCACCATTGGAAATAATATTTCCAATATTCCAAGAGTAATACTCGTGGATAAAGAAGGATCTTCTAGCAGCCAACATCAAGGCTCATATGCCGAAAAGCTCCAACAAAGAAAACAGAGACCAATATTTGGTTAAGGGTCATGAAAAGACAATTCTCTATCTGCATCATGAAGATAAAAATTATCTAAATGATCCTTGGATTCTAATGAATCGATATGTAGAAAATTTCTACAATCCTTTCCCAGAAGGAAAGAACATGATGTATTATGAATATATCCTTATTGCGACCAGCACTGCTGACATCACATCGTTCCCGGATAATAAGCCTGGAGCAAAAAGGAATTTTTCCAATTTCTATCTTAAGAAGATTATATCTCCTTATGAGTGGGGAATTAGTCCATTCATATCAAAGGAATTTATAATTCCTCGAATGACCATTAAAATGACGTTTAATTACTATGATTATATCAATGCTTTTACTCAGGTTTTCTACTATAAAAATAGAAAACACGGTCATTCCTAGTGGATTAAAATTAATCCTGAAATTTTTAAGAACAACCAGAATGGTATGTTACTCCCATGATGGATATTCCCATGATGGAGTGTCATCAGACCTGAAATTCAGGTTTTACAGGAGCCTTATATGGCTTTCTATAAAGAATGGGTCCAAGTAACACCATGTGTTACTCCAGAAAATCCTTCTGATTGTATCGAAGGATCTGCTTCATTATTTTTCTTTATGCATGTAGGAATCCCTTGGATATGAAAATGGATTGCAGAAGCAGGTAGAAACCAGCAAGGCATTATATGTCTCAAAAGGAAATTCCTTTGTAAATTCTGGTCCAAATTATTGGATAAAGATCCAGAAGACAAAACTCGCCATTATGGATGACAATTAGAAAGCGATATTTCTTCGCTAGTCAAGAGTCTTAAAAGTATACATCATATGGAGAAGAAGACTAAGGAAGATGAATCATCTTTCTTTTCCAAATTGGAAAGAACTATCAAAGTGCGAAATCGCCAAGCATCGGACGAAGATCTTTTGTTTGTATACATTGATAAGGTAAAAGAGGATTTCATAATTTTTTTTAAAACACATGTAGATGATAATCCCTATTCCGAGACATCTACCGCATCCATGAAGGATGTCCCCAGTGACAACCAATATGCTTGTCTGGAAAACTCACAGCCGTTGGAGGATTACACCTACCATCCATCAACAGAAGATCTATTCGACAGCCTAGTAGAGGCAATCTAACAAAAGCACAAATCCAAGAAAGCGGACACCAGCTCAAAAGGAAAAGCAAAAATGTCAGAATGAACTGGCATGAGTGGCCACGCGAAATCAATAATGGCCGAACAGGACAAATGTCCTTTTCAACTTTAATAAAGTTTTTAACTTTTTATAAAAGTTTTCTTCTTTTTAGGATAAGATTCCCCGACACACGTCGCTTTCTTATCTTACTTTATGTAAAGTTTTTACTTTCCGCAAAGTAGTTTGTCCTTTTGTAATTATTTAGATTCCTTTACTATTCATTTTGTAAATTATAATCTGTTTTGAAGTCCGCCTTCGCCTATAAAAGGGGACTCTTATTCATTTGTAAAGGCAAGCCTTGGAACAACAACACCAAGCACTGTACAAATTCTCTGATAATAATATTTTCAGCTTTCATTGTAAACACCCTCTCTTGGACACAACTTAGGTACTATTCTCCCTCTTTTTTTATTTTGTCATTTTTATTTTGTATGATAGGCTAATAAGCCTATACTGTCTGAGATGCTCTGCGATGGTATGGTTTAATTAACAAAAAAAGGAATAGAATGAAATAGAATTCTTCAGTAAATTTCCAGTAAGGATATTGGTACATATCACCATAGGTTCCGAAGTATTCTGGAAATTATGCTCTTGTCGTACGGAGTGCCCTTTCAGTCGTCGCCGTGGTTAGGCATAAGGCATTTTCATGGACCATTTTTCGTATTGAGCTATGTATAACTATCGGAATATGAATCGGATTAAAATCCCTATTTATGAATAGTACTATTGATCCATCCTGGTTGAAGATTTCGTTTGTTTTATTCTATTCTTTATTATTTGTTTTATTAAGATCCTTTCAGACCTGGGACAACTAAAATGTAGAGGTTCAGTTTTAGCGCTTCACTTGAAGTAAAAGTACTTTGGATTATTATTCTTTAAAGAAATATAATTCCAAAGTTGTTCCCGCGATATACATTAAATGTTACCTGCATAATCGGTAAAGGATAAGTTTCTAAATTTTTTAATGATTCCTAACACTTGTGAGTGGGGTATAGCAGGATACCTTATAGGAGATCACCTATTTAAGTGCGAAGACAGACTGCTTCAAATGTACGCACTTAACAATCTAAGAGTTATCCATGGCCACAACGGACAAAACTATAAGAAGAAATGAATAAGGGAAGTTATTGTGTTGATATCATTGTCTTGGTTTACACTAAACACTGACGGTTCAAGACATCACGTTCACCGCACAGTAAGCAAATTCGATGGGAATCGACTAAGGAAGGTTCAAAGCCGAAAGCTACCTTTCCTAATGCAATATCTTTCCGCTCAAAGATTGATGAATTTTGGCACCCTGTGTGCACCAATTCACTTTCAAGAGGGGATTGTTGGAAATTAACTATGTTGGATTGAGTTTTTCCCATCTTTAGTTACTTAAACATGTGGGCCCCGCATATCGGAAACATCATTTCTTCGCACATGCCCAATCTACTAAATGAGTAGATGATATTAGTGCCAAGTATCGTCAAATTTCTTTAAGAAATGAAAGAGATATTGGTACACAAAGTGAGGTGTTTGAGACATGAATAGGTGGATTGTTTGGACAAATAACAAATCTCCCACATAGGTAGAAGATAGAAGGATTAAGCACTTTATAAACTCTATTTTTGAGTAAGGGTTTGGGACCCCAAGGGGTAACCCTGTGTTAAGGAGATGGATGACCTAGGTGAGCTTGGGTTCGGGGCTAAGCCCTGGGCGCCGCCGCCCGTCCGGTCCAGCTTCGGCTCGAGCTCGGGTCTCGGGTCACGAGTCACGGGCTGTCGGGCTCTCTTCTGGAATTTTCTTTTTTTGGTCCCTGAAGTATTTCTTATTTACACTTTGGTCTCTGAAGATTTCAGAAACGTTGCAACGATTCGAAAGATTTCAGAAACGTTGCAACGACCCTCCTCTTCAACTATAAAGTGAACATTACTGTCTAGTTTAAACACAATAAAAACTCTTCTGTTCTGTTCGAAATACTGAAATAGAAACACAGAAATCCTCTCCTCTTCAACAGGTTGTTCTATATTTATTAACTTCGCTAGAATCAACTTTACTTGCTTTGTATTGTTGATTTTTGTTTTATCTTGGGAGACTATTGTTCATTACCGTAAAAGCATTTATACGGGGCAATTTTGTCTTAAAGACAGAAAGTCATCTCTCGACTCAGCCTTCGTTCAGTTTAACCTTTCTAACACCATTTTTACCTACAATATTCTCTGCCGGGGAATACGTGAACCAAATTTATATGTTTTCAAGTTAGCATGGCAACATACTTCTGGGCAAGGGAAAAATAGTTGGATGGTACTTTAGTTCGTAGTTGGGCAGCTTCGGATATATAGGTGTATGGGATAGAAAGAAATTGCTTTGCTTGATAATCGGGAAGGAGAACCGTAGAAACTACATGATTCTCTTTAGTGATTTTAATGGGTGTGGCTAAAAAGAATGCAGCAAAAGAACTTATCTGTGGCACACAGTTACAACGAATTTTAAAGAAACTTAAGAGTTTACATCAATCAAAGTTGTTATAAATCAAGAGGTAAAATAAATTTCATTCAAAGATGCCTATAAAACTTGAGGTAAAATCACAAGATTGTTGAACGTTTAGGAAGGTCAAAAAGGCAGAATTAGCTAAAGCCTTGAGGTGGGTTAAGACTTGCCTTTACTAAAGTTCTTTTCTTACGAACATGTCTATAAGATGTTTGATTAAATAGTTTTGAATGATAATGTGAGTTTAATTAGAGTGAGTGAGCTCACAGTATCCATGATTGTTTAAGTAAGCTTTACATGTTAGTATTATATTATGAAAAAAGTATTTTTTTAAGCTTTCAAAGCCATGTATTTATGTTCATATTTATTTGATGAATTGCGTAAACTTTTGAAATTTTCCTTATACTTGCTATGAAATGTATAAAGATTTGATTTTCTTTTATGATTTAAAGTGAAGAACATTATGATGTGCTTTGAGTGTCATAACTATGTTAAAGTTAAAGCTTGAAGATTTAATTCAAAGTTTAATTAAATGGTAACGGTATAATAGGTTACTAGCAGTCGTACAAAGGGTTGCTAATATTGTCATAATGAGGTACAAAATATTAGGTGATCGTATAAAGTGCTATGAGTAACTCTACAAAGGGTCAGTAAATGAGGTTCAACATGAATGGTAACCGTTTATAGGGTTACGAGCTGCCATAAAAAGGGTTGCTAATATTTCTATAATGAGGTACAAAAGACTTGGTGGATATATAAAGGGCATCGAGTAACCTTACAAAGGGTTATTAAATGAGGTATAACATGAATGGTAATCATACAAAGGGTTGCTAATATTTCCATAATGAAGCCCAAAAGATTTGGTGGCCATATAAAGGGCTATGAGTAATCGTATAAAGGGTTACTAATCGCCACAATCGGGCATAAGAAAAGTTTAGTTGATTGAAACTATCTAAAATATAAAGAAAGAAAGGATGTAAACTAGGAAATACTTAGTGGTGGTCGCTTAAATGTGATATTATTTACATGATGAGTTTTTATGAATTATTTTCTTTCAGAGTTTATGTTATTGTATACATCTTTACTGAAATCTCATTCTAATTTTAGTGAGGGGGATGTTGATACTTACTGAGTACGATGGATTGTACTAACATTCTCTTTTAGAAATCTAGGTTGGTCTGCGATACAACGTATGGGCCAATTTTGCAGACGAGCAGACTACATGCTAGAGATCCCTCACTTTCCGTGCTTTTGATAGCTTCACTTCTTGCTTTCAGTGGGGACACATATGTTCTTATTCAGTTGTTTAATTTATGTAGACATTATCTTCAGTTTAGAGGCTTCATAGACGATCTTTAGAATTTGGGTTATGTATTCAGATTATACATATAATGTACAATGATAAGAAAGTACATAAATACATACATATAAATTTTCATGATATTTACTTGAACTTGAGATCCAAATTTTGTATTTACTTTTCAAAGAATTGCATTGGGTTGAACATTTTTTATTTGAATAATATATTAGAAAGCCAAGATGGTTCGCTCGGTCAAGTTAAGACACCGAGTGTCGATAACGGCTTGATCAGAAATTGGATTGTGACATGGCAAAATCTCAAGCGAGATGGTTTGTATCAGTCCATGCTTCCCCATTTCGGGTAAGAGCATTAATTTCTCCTGCCCATCTCTACCGATACGCCACCCAACAGAGATAAACCCCTCACTTTCTCTCCGCTTTTCTATTCTGCAAAGTTTTAATGGCTTTTGTCCTATTGAGGATCAAAAGCAACGTCTCTTTCTCTCCTCCTTGTTAGGTTTATATTTGGTATGATGCGATGTATATGCTATTTTAGTATTTGTTCAGTAAGATCATGATGGATATTAGTTAAGTGTTTAACATGATTAATATGATAAGATGCTTGTTTTACTTTAAAGCTCATAATCTGTGGTAGTTGAGGTCATATTGTGTAATTATGGTCTGTTTTCTTACATGTTTGAATCACATTAGTGGTATTAACATAATTTTTGTTTCTTTGTGGACTTAGATATATGTTTGTTAACTTGTTTACATACTTTTCTGTGACCAAATGGTATAGGATAGGTTCAACTTTGAAATATTTACTAGCATACTCGTAAACATGTGTTTGTGAGTTTAAGATAGTAAAAATGTGATAAGGAATATTGTGTTCTGTATATGATTTTTTGAATGTTGGAACATATTTTGTCATGCTAAGTTTTCCTTGACCAGCTAACCACTTGTAGGTACTAACGATCTCTTAGATGTGATATGACTAGTTGCTCAACTTGTCAGCATGTTTGATAATCATTTTTGACTATGTGATGCCCTGTCTGCAGTGTCAATCCTTACCATGTCTGATGAATGATATAGTTTTCATGTGTGCTTAGTTTAGCTCAAACATTCCTGTATGTATGAAATGCTATCTTTTAATAGTTGTCTGGTCATCCCTGTTTGTCTCACATGCCTACTGAAGTGATTACACTTGCTCTGCCTGTTTAGATATTGAAATGCATCCATATTATCATGTTACATCTCTTAAGTTATCTTGAGCATATGCCCTATATGCTGAGCTGACTAAATGGTGTTTTGCACTAGCACTTTGCACTTATTGAACTGACTTGTGTTCTGATTAAGTTATAGCCTCTGTTTGGATTTCACACTTAATTTTTAATCCTATTTCATGTAGTAAGAATGTATAGGATATAATTTGATGTTGAAACTGCCTAAGTGAATAGAAAGGTTTAATGAATGATCTGAACATGTCTCACTTAGGGATAAAATATCTTTACTTCATGTTAAGTTGTGCACCCATGTCCAAACTGTCTACCCATGAGTATGTATTTGTTTTCTTGGTTTATGAATCTGTCTATGTGAGCATGTTTAGTATGTGATATGTTGGGAATGATCCAGATTTGTTGTGTCACTACTGTCCATTTTCCATGATGTTTGTTAAAATGTTATAAGTGTCTTAGATTAACCTTTCCACCATACCTCATGGTTCTTTGTATGAAACCTAGGCAAAGTCTTAAGACCCCCCCCCCCTTCCTTTTGTTTTGGTGGAGAAGCATATGACCCCTATGTTGATTTAAGAAGACTTCTTGTATGAAAATTGAAATATGATTTTGGATTCTGCTTATGTATAAACTGGACTTGTCTTTCTAAGTTATTGATTAGACTAGTTCCTTTAATATCATGAAGCATGCTACCTGATTTAGTATAACTGTGTTGGTTTTGTATATGTTAGTATATTTTGTTTATTTATTTCAAAGTCAGAAGTTGTGTATGCCAATAATGTATTTGTTTGGCCTGTTTCCATATGTGTGAATCATATTAAGATATTTGTGCATTTCCTCCTATTGTATATGTGCTTGATCATTTTGCCTAATTTGTTAAATGTTGTTTCCTTGAATCTGAGATGCCCATGAATTTTCTTTCCTCTTCTTGTATTTTGGATATGTTCATGTCTTGTTTTCTCATACTCTCTAACTGATTCATTGGATCTGTAGCGATATACTTCAAAAGTATACAAGGTTTAGAGACTTTAGTATACACCAGGTGTATATCAAAGTTGTATGTCCTTGTATACCTTAAAGTATATCATGTATACTCTGAATATCATGTGCATACCAGCCCTTCATATGTCTAAATGTGTATAAAAATAGTATATCTAAGTATGTATTAGATGAAATATTTCATAAAACTTCCATATCTCCTTACATCAATTATATATGCTAGTTCTAGACATTCTAGAAGAGGATACAAGAAAGACACAAATATGGCACTCAACCGAATGGGAAAGGGGAAGGTGTTGGACCAGTTTGGGAGAAGGGAAAAGGCCCAACTCTTCATGTTATCTAGGCCACCCTTTTGTGTCATCCATGTAGATACGTGCATGAACTAACTAGTTCATGAATTACCTCCTTGGGGCATGTTGGTAGCTCTTCATTCTAGATGGTTCTCGTCCTAGTCATCTCATCCTATTTCATGGCCTAGTAATTAAGCTAGGAATTAAAATAAGCTAAAAGATGGTCTCGGCCAAGACCTACATAAAAGCTGGAAATTAATGTCACCTGGCGCTTGGATCTTCAAGTCTTTTCTTCAATTCCACTCCATACTCCATTCCATGTTAGGTATGCCACCATAGGATGGTTAGAAATCTTCGGCACTTCTAGCAAATCACCTCGTGACTCATGTTGGAAACTTAAGTTCACGACATTCTTTTCATCACCTTGAACACCCTTGACTAGGGATATACGAAATGAATCTCTTATACATTTTCGTAACATCGATGTAGGGAATATTTGATTAAATTTCCTTTAACTCTCGGACACGTCAAATCAATAAATTGAAGATCTGTACTTCTAACCATACAAGGTCTCATAAGAATCCATTAAGATGTTAAGATAATATTGCTATGATATATAATTCTTTTGTGGGGGTAAGAGATCTTCCCACTCTCATTTGAAACATGGCATACCTATTTGCAACATGTCATCAAGCCTCTATATTGTACTTTTGGGCTGGTCACTTATCCAGGATAATATAATAACAGGGTTTTTTTTGTGCTCCCAACCTTTCTGAAGGAAATCTCTAGAAGTTCAGTGTAACTAAGCTCGTTTATCTAAGACAATAGACATTGGAATGTTTTGAAGTCTTACGACTTCTGTTTATACATCTTACTTGTATGATCCTTAGTTTTGTGGATAACTCATTCTGGCGAGAAATAGGTCAATCTTACAAATCTATCGATCATCCATCATCTGGGTAGCATCTTAGATAAGGGCGAGGTGAACTAATATTGAACTTTACCTTTGAGCTACCTTTCTATTCTTTCATCAAGAACTCTATTCTCTGAATTATCCCTCTGGACCTTGATATTCTATCTTTACCTACTTACCATTGGGTTATTATGCCAAACTCAACAATACTCATTTTCATATTATTACATCAATACGATCATTTAGTACCCCGATACATCTTCATCAAACTAAATGAAATACGATATCGAGAATAATGTGCCTCCGCTCAAACCTTGCTCTGAAAACCAGTTAAACCGGGGACACACACTTGACCTGGTTATTGAAGAACTTTTTCTCCCTTTAACTCAAATATTAGGTCCCTTCTCTATGGGAATTTCTTTTCCAATGGTACAGACTCTCTATATTCTCATATTGTTACTTTGTTACCCTTTCCACAGGAGCAACACTGCTACCTTCTGCATTACAACATTTTTATCATTAGAGCCTTGAGATTGGACCCTTAAATTTTCTAACTGTTGAAGCTCTTTTAGATAACCTTCTCTTTCCCCAACCTCTAGATTAGCTAAGCTGCCATATATCCCTTCTTATGTTGCCCTGAAGGCTGGTACTTTATTTTGTTAACTCTCTCTTTTAAATTTTAACAGGATATAATCCATTTATATTCTTATCCTGTCACTTTGACCACCAAGGGTTCTATTTCCAAGTTCTAGTTAGTAACTTTGGCTTATGAACCGTCTTTCTCTAAAGGAGGACCTTATTCTACTATATCGTCTGGACTTACCTTTCTTTACTCATTTTATTCCCAAGAAGTACTACATTTTTTAGAAGACTTATACGTCTCTGCATTATTGCAACTTGTCCTGGAGGTTTCTTTACCGTTAGTAGGAAAAACTCATCTCAAATTTTTTTTGCTACTGTCGCCTAAGGATATCACGTCATACTTCTAGTGCATGGTTGATGTTGATGGACTTGAGTTATGGGTTCAAAACCTTCCTTGGTTTCCCAATTGTTCTTAAGAGTAATCGACCTCGTTCCCTCATTCATTCGGGGTATGTGCATCACAGTACATTGATTTTAGTTCAACCTCTGTCACCTAGGAGTTTCTTATATACTTTGACATTAAGTTGCAATCTGGGTTATAAATCTGGTCCTTTATTCAACCAATACATCAAACAATAGTTATTGACGCATTTCTTATCAAATATTTATCTATACTTAAATCACTTATTTGAGTACTTTCTCTTTTTTCACCTCTTAGCTAACATCTTTTAATAATATATTTTTAGCAATCCCATCTTTGTATATCCTTATAGGATCTTGAGCACTTTTAAGTACCTGTCATTATCCTCCTTACCTTTAGATTCACTTTCGCTCTGATAACACCAATTTTGAGTACTTTCTTAATTACTTGCGTTCCCTTACAGGTTTCCCAGCCCTTTATCTTGATTTACTTTATGCTAGACCCTTTTTGCGTCGTTATTTTCCATTGGAACTATCTCTTGAGAGTTGTGATCACTTACTGGTGAGGTTAAAACTTCAGTTGCTTAGACCATTCCATACTGTAGAATTTTGTATCGACTAACGACTCTTCCTGTCTCATGACTATTCCTCTTTTAGGATCCATATGTATCATTTCCCATCTTAAATCAAGTTACTCATTTTTATTCATTAATTCTGAATACCCTTTTTGGGCTTATATATCCTTACGTTCGTTTTTCGACTATGCTCTTCTTTTCTAAGCCTTATATATCTAATGGTTGTTACCATTGCTTAATTTCTCCAACCAGGAGGTTGCTACCACTCCTTTCTTAGCTTTGGTACCTACATCTCATTTTATGGTCATGACACATTCATCAAATTTGGATGACACTATCTGATTCGTCCTAAAACTTCTTCATCATATACTTCTCGACTTCTTATTCAACCATCATATGCATTCTCTATCGATCTTTCATCGTACTATGTTCCCTATAGGAGGAGGACCACTATTTATGCTCTGAGATTTCCATCCTGAAAAGTTATATTGTTGCCTCAACTCCTTCCATACTTCTGTGATCTTTTAAAAACTTTTAATTTGCTCTAACACAATTCTCTTTTACCAGAGACTACTAAACCATTTATCTGGTTAGAACGTCATGTGTTTGTAACTGGCATTCTCAGTCTTAATAGACTATTTATCTTCTAGTTAATACATTTAATCTTTAGGGCTTCTTTCTTGATGACCTTCAAGGATTAACCCTTCCTTTTACAATTTATTATCTTACTGTCTAATTGCTTACCTTTCAACTTCTCAATATCCTGAATTATAAAAATCTCTCGGGGTTTCAATTCTCATTCCGTTTAACCGAGAAAATTCCCCAATATCGATACTTTATAATTCAGGAAGCTAAATCACCCAATCAGTATGTTCTGTTGATATTTAGCTATTCAATTCTCATAGTAAATACTTAATCTCATAATACATTCATCTTCTTAACTTAGCATGTACTTCTTCTTGTCTTCTGGTTTACTTGGTTATCATCTTGTCCTATTACAATGTTTCATCGTATGACTCTCTGTTATTCCTTATATTGCTCATGTCCCACTTATACTTGTATCATCCCTTTACTATAAATCTCACTTTTTACCTTAATTCAGATATTTGAAACAAAACATTCTCTCATTTTTAATTTCTCCTTATTTAATCGACCTTATTTTTAAGGCACTTACTATTTCTGCTTTACTTTAAAAAAGAGTCTCCCTGAGGGGAAACATTTACCTTGCGCACCAAGATTGTAATACCTGACCCTTAAATCTTCAAGACCTTCAAAGGTTATATCCAACTAACAATTCCCGAGTACATCATGTATATATTTTCTATAGGTGGGGATGTCTTTAATGTAATTGTACTATTGTTCAGCATTGCCCCTGCTAAAGATCATTCTAACTTTTACTAGCTCCCGATATCTCAGTTCCTTCTAAAGATGCATTTATCGATGTCGGTAAATCACAAGCTAGAATAGGTATTTCTTATTGTGGTTCTTCCACTACTGATGGCAAGATAACAATACTTACATCATTCTACCTGAATATCAATCTCCTTACAATCCTCTACGTTCATGTACTCTGTACTTCCTTTACTTCACTCATTGTGTATCCCAAAACAAACATTTTACCTTTCTAGGCTTTCATTATCTCTTCTGTATATGAGTGAGACAAATGTTCACAATTTTAAACTTTAACATAATACCCGCACTTCTGGGGTATCAATAGTCCGGTATGAGTCATTATTTTACTGGCTATGAATGTGAACTAACCGAAGTTTTTTTGGTAATTTGCATTACCGAAATAATATAAAACACGAATTAGACTCTAATTCTTAATACTCAGCTCTACTGCATGATCTATTAGATGAAAGAATGGAAAACTTCTTGGCTGGTTAAGGTAAGGTTTCATCCTCTCTATGTGTTCCTTAGCTTCTACTAACTTGTATTTATTTATTGATGGAAGTAACTTGGGAATTTTGGGAGTTTAGTGAATATGATCTTGGAAGAATATCTCTTGTTATATGAAGTTGTGACAACTTGTTGTTGGTATGGCTGTTTTAGATTAAGAGTGAATATTGGTGTTGAATCATGTTGGTAATGTTGTGGAGTTGAGGAAAAGAGTTAGGGAAGATGATAGTGTTAATTTGAATAAGAATCCATGATAGTATAACTCTATCACTTCGTGTATGCAAGTTGTTTGATGAATTTCCTAAATGAAATCTCTTGTTCAATATGAGTTCGATGTTAATATAAATCCCTCATTTAATGTAGACAATCATTCACACCACATGCGAGGGTCCTCGAAACATAGTCAACTTCATTGATAAGGTATGTAGGGAAAACTTCCCTTTTCGACATGACTTGACAAAACACTATCTTGAAAATGAGTTCCATCTCACGTAACCAACTAATGATATACCTTCTTTGATTAAGTAGATCATATTACTCTTGTATTAACCATTCATAAGCATATATGAGATTCTATATGTTCCAAAATGACTGTATTGAAATATATGAACGTAGCGCCAATAACCATAGTCGGAGGATAACACTGATAGGTCACTCCAGCTCTGCTTTGATGTCCTGTAAGGGTCTGGTTTGCATTGAAATTACCTATCTGGTCTGCCTCCTTACATGCATCTGTCAGTGCAATTAATTCTGACAACATTGTTGAATCAGAAATACAAGTCTGCTTCTTGGAACCCCAAGACACAGTAGCACCACCTGATGTAAATATTCATCCAGTAGTAGACATGGATGTCAGACCCAAAAATAAGCATATCATCAACATATAAACAGAGAATTACACATCCACATTTATCATGCTTACTATAGATACATTTATCAGCATCATTAACAATAAAATCATATGCCAAAGCTACTTTGTCAAACTTCTCATGTCATTGCATGGGAGCTTGCTTCAAACCATAGAGGGATTTCACTAACTTGCAAACTTTCTTTTCTTGGCCAGGTACTATGAGACCTTCAGGCTGTTCCATATATATTTCTTTTTCTAAATCACCATTTAGAAAAGCAGTTTTGACATCCATTTGATGTATAACTAGTTTGTGAATAGAAAAAAGTGCTATCAAACAACGAATAGATGTGATGCGAGCTACATGAACATATGTATCAAAGTAATCAATTCCATGTTTTTGTTTATAACCTTCAGCAACCAATCTAGCTTTAAACTTATCAATGGTACCATCAGCATTCAATTTTCTCTTGAATATCCATTTACATCCTATAGATTTAGCACCATGAGGTAATCAGATAGCACTCAAGTTTCGTTAGACAAAAGTGAATGCTTTTCATCATTGATAGCGTCTTTCCAGAAATCAGCATCTCTAGAACTCAAGGTTCAGAATAAGTTTTAGGATCATCATCAAGCTGTATATCATACTTGATAATGTTAAAAACTTAATTCTTAGTACCCTCTACAAGATATTGTATAAAATCTGAATATTTTTTCTCTATTTTTGCTCTCTTACTTCTTCTAGGTTCGATATCTTCAGTAGGAACTAAAATATCATTGTTGTGAGTAGGAGCAGAAGGTTCAACATTGTCATTAGTCTCTACAGGTTCTAGATTAGGTAACAATGGATTTTTAGTAAGTTGTGGTTGAGAACTAGACCTTGTCAAGTTTTCAAAAATTCTATATCTATAGATTCTATAATCTCAAATGTGTCAAGGATTACAAATCTGTAAGTAATATTGTTAAGTGAATAACCTACAAAAACACATTTATAAGCCTTATTTCCTAACTTTGGTCTCTTAGGGCCAGGCTTTCTGACATATGCCAAACAACCCCATGCTTTGAGTCTTTTCAAGTTAGGCTTTCTCTTAAACCACAGTTCATAAGGAGAGATATTCTTCTTTTTCAAAGGAACTCTAGTCAAAATATAGAATGCAGACAAAATAGCTTCACCACACAAAGAATTTGGCAAACCAGAGCTAATGAGCATAGTGTTAACCACATCTATCAAAATTCTATTTTTCTTTAAGCAACACCATTTTGTTGGAGTGTATATGGAGCATTGAATTGATGTACTAAACCATGTTCTTGACAAAATAAAGTAAATTCAGAAGGATAGTATTCACCACCATGATCAAAACGTAAAATCTTAATTTTCTGTCCTAATTGTGTCTCTACTTCTGCTTTGTAAATTCTAAATTTATCAAAGACTTCATCCTTAGATTTCATCAAGTAAATATAGGCATATCTAGTACTATCTTCAATAAAAGTGACATAGTATTTGTTTCTACCATGAGTCATATGACTTTTCAGATCACCAACATCACTATGTACTAATTCAAGCAAGACAAAATTTCTTTAAATCAGAAGAAGGTGAATTGACAACAGAAGATCCAAAGTGAAGATCTAAAGAAGAGAGCCAAGACAATTAAATTAGATAGGATCTTGTATTTTCCTTATCTTCTGTTGTATTTTTGTTTTGATGTAATAATAAGGGTCACGAACCGAAACTTCGACGGGACCTCACTCGACTCTCCAACTCATCATTACATCCTTCTATCCACTTGAACTACCTGTGACATGATGCTCTTATAACTCGAGATATGTAGGCTATCCAAAGCCAGGTCTCGGTCGCACCTCTTTTCTTTTATTTATTTTCATATTTTAAATAAATGGTTTGATAAAAAATCAGTCACAATGTTCACTTCTTTGCCTGAAAACTATTCATGTTTCCTAGCAAAGAGGGACATTCTGTGAACACCTAAATTTTGATCGAATTTAAGATTTTACACCATTTTAGTGTTTAAATATTTATTTAAGGTCTAGATTAGATATTTTAGTTTTCTAATTTCATTTTCACTAAGTTTTATTTTAAAATTAAAAACTACAAAAAATAGAGTCACATTTTAGGATAAGTCTTGTTTTCACTTTTCAAAAATAGAAAAGAAAAATTTATAAAAAATATAGTTTTCTTCTAATTGAGGTTTTAATAAATAATCTAGTGATTTTAGTATTCTTTCTTAGTTACATTTTATTGTGGACTAGCTATTTAAATTTTTCTATATTTTATTAGTCTAGAAATATTCAGTTAATTTTCTTATCTTTATTATTTTTATCTTTGTTTAACTTTAATAAACAAAAACACAAAAGAAGGAAGTAGCTAAAATAAGAAAAATACTAGCCTATCCTAAACTAACCAGCAAACCATTCCCTAATCCCCTTCTCCCTCACGTATGACGTATCCTTTTAACCTTAAAACTCTCCCCCACAACTAATTTCCAAAATCCAACTCCCTCACGTCCCTTAACCCACAAACACACACACACACGACACAAACACACACCTACACCTCACCAATATAAATACGGAAACAAATAATCCCTTGATTATTTTCATTAATTGAAAGGCTATATATACAAGTTACATATTTCTATAATAGGAGAATCCTATTCCTATTCTACTCCTAAAACATTATTCTACTTGGATACTAACTATACAATTATGGCAATACAAATATTATGGTAAGTGTACAATACTAATTACACTACAACATTACCTAAATATCTACACCATATACGGTTTACATGAAGAATCCGAGAGCAACAATATACATAATATACACATGTATATCGTGTGTATATTTAACACACCCCCGCAGTCATAGCGGGCGGTCTTCGAACGCTGAGACTGTCCTTAAAATCTTCAAAAAGGACCGAGGGAAGACCCTTTGTAAAGATGTCGGCAATTTGATATCTTGACGGAATATGGCAGACGCGTACCTGACCTCGAGCAACCTTTTCGCAGACAAAGTGAATGTCCATCTCGATATGTTTAGTGCGCTGGTGCTGAACCGGATTACCAGAAAGGTAGATGGCACTAATATTATCGCAATAAACCAAGGTTGCTTTCTGAATAGGGGAATGAAGCTCCAATAGAAAATTACGTAACCAACATGATTCCGAGACCACTTTAGCTACCCCTCGATATTCGGCCTCGACACTAGATCGGGGTAATGTCGACTGATGTTTTGCAGACCATGAGACCAAGTTATTGCCAAGAAACATTCAATAGCCAGATGTAGACCGTCTAGTGTCTGGACAGCCACCCCAATCAGCATCCGTATACGAGACAAGTGTGGACGTCGAGGAAGGATATAAATGCAAACCATAGTCAAGTGTACCCTGAATATACCGAGTGATGCATTTGAGTGCATTTATGTGCTCAATCCTGGGATCATGCATGAACAAGCACACCTGCTGGACAACATACGTAATATCTGGTCTCATAAAAGTAAGATACTGAAGGGCCCCTGCAAGCGCGATAGCGGGTCGATCCTCGTATAGTACGCCATTTCTTTGCACTAAGCTTGGGCTTAGTATCAACTGGAGTGGAAGTGGACTTACAGGATGACATTCCAGGCCCTCTCAATGATCTCACTGCATACTTCCTTTGAGATAAGAACAACCCATCTGCATGACGAGTGACAGCAATCCCCAAAAAGTAACTCAAGGGCCCCAAGTCTTTCATAGCAAACTCAGAGCTGAGCATTGTCATGATAGACTGGCGTAAGGCATCAGAAGAGACAGTCAAAATAATATCATCCACATATAACAGAATATAGGCCAAGGACGAACCATGATGGTATATGAACAAGGAATTATCCGACCTGCTGTGAGTGAACCCAATAGTCAAAACATAGTCGGCAAATCGCGTATACCAGGCCCGTGGAGACTGCTTAAGCCCATATAAGGACTTCTTCAACAAACAGTCATGATGAGGATGTTTGGGATCCCTGAATCCCAAAGGCAGATGCTTATAGACGGTTTCCTTGAGATCCCCATGTAGGAAAGCATTCTTTACATCTAACTGATGAATATGCCATGCTTTTGAAAGAGCCAAGCTAAGCACAATGCAAATGGTAGATGGCTTGACCACCGGACTAAACGTCTCACTACAATCTACACCAACCTGCTGAGTCTTACCATCACCCACAAGCCACGCCATATGTCGGGAAAATGAACCATCTGAATTTTCCTTATGAGAAAAAATCCACATGGACTTAATAATATCAATACTAGATGGATGGGGCACCAACTCCCACATCTTATTATCAATAAGAGCATTATATTCATCGGTCATAGAAATTTTTCAATTTGGGTCATTTAAGGCAAACAAAGAATTACGGGATAAGGGAGATTTAGGGACATTAGAATGTAAATTAAAATGTCTTTTTGGTTTAAAAACACCCCGTTGACTACGAGTGACCGGTCTATGACTCGAGGAAGAATTGGGCCGATTTTGGGAATTTGCTAGGCTCGGGACGGACTGGCCAACAGGCAGTGGGCTTGCTAGCCCAACTCGGTAAACAAAAGTAGGAACTGGACCAGTTCCAGAATTGGGCTGGACTGGCCCAATCGGCTCGGAACCGGCCCGGTGGCGATCTGGGACCCGCGGTGGGTGACGGACCGGCGGGCGGTGGGCGCTGGAGAATTTTGGGTGCGGGATATGTCCGAAAAATGGTGAATAATATACGGGGATATACCATCATCCAAAAAATTATACGAACTAGGCACAGGAGTACTAACCTTAGCAAACGGAAATTGGGATTTATAAAAAATTACATGACTATTAATGATGATTTTATTAGAGGATAAAGCAAAGCATTTGTAACCACGATGATTAGATGGAAAACCCAAAAACACACACGGAGTAGACCGGGCCTGAAGTTTGTTAATTGTGGTGGACGGGAATAACAGATAACACAAACACCCAAAAATCTGAAGATGTGAATATAAAGGAATTTTATTATATAAAATTTGAAGGGGGGAAGAATATGTCAAACCTTTGGAAGGAATTATGTTAAGGAGATAGGTAGTCATTTGTAAAGCATGAGGCCAAAAAGACGGGGGTACGGAAGCATGAATTAATAAAGTTCGGACAATGTTATTTATGGAACGAATTTTGCGTTCGGCTTTCCCATTTTGTGAAGACGTATGAGGACAAGAAAAACAAAAATTGATCCCATTATTAGCATAGAATTCCCGAAACACCCCATTGTCATATTCTTTGCCATTATCACAATGAATATTTTTGATTTCTCATTCGAATTGGGTTCTAATGAATGCTCTAAATTTTAAGAAGACGGAAAAAACATGAGTTTTTTCGCTATCGGAAACGTCCATAAAAACTTAGAATAATCATCCAAAAAGAGAACATAATATCGATGACCCAAAGAACTAAGAACATGAGACGTCCATAAGTCGCTATGAATAATATCAAATGGCATTAAAGTATGAGACTTTGAGTCTACAAATGGCAACTTAACATTTTTTCCTAAAGAACAAGATTGAAAATTTGGAGTACTATTCGTACCCCTACATGAAATAAAATTATTTTTATCTAATGACGACAAAATAGATGATCCCGGATGACCAAGACGAGCATGCCATAAGGAAGGAGAAAGGGCTGCAAAGGCGGATGGCAAGACTTGACTCAATGGACCGAAACTGGGTATGATATGATAAAGATCTCCCCTACTATCACACCTCATGAGAGGACTCCCCCTCTTGAAATCCTTCACAGAGAAACCAAAAGGATCAAGTCAGTAGTGAATTTACGGAGATAGACTAAGTTTTTAATCAATTTGGGGGCATGTAGGGTGTTTTTCAAGATAAGATGTGGATGAGGGGGAGATAAAGTTTTATGACCATAACCACAAATTGGAATAGAATTACAATTATCAACAATTATGCCACGAGGGTTGCTCAAATTGGAATAAGACGAGAGCGTACCTGAATCGGATGTCATGTGGGTAGTGGCACCGGTGTCCATATACCAATTTGGGTCTGTAGTATTTAAACCAAATGTGTGCATTGCGGCTTCGATGTCGGTAGATGTGGGTGCCGCTGCGTGATGGGCCTGCGGGGGCCGAGGCCCAAGTACCCTTGTTTGTTGCCTCGGCCCAAACGACTGGTTGTATATGGTCTAGGCAGAATTGGGCCTGGACTGTTGTTGGGCAGCCTACTGCCAGTGGGGCGAAACTTGACTGGGCCCAAACTATGGTTGTGGGGCCTACTTCCACTGCATAGGGGCCCACTGTAGGGCCCAGAACTGCTGCTGCTGATGATGACCACCACGAGGACCCCCACCGCCACCACCATTCTGCCGGTTGCCCCCGTTGTTGCCGCCGCGGTTCTTGCTATTATTTTTCTTATTTCCACCCTTTTTGCCGCCACCGTTGTTGCAGTTTTGGCCTGAGTTATTGGAACCGGTAGGGTAAATCGTGGACTCGGTCATCATGACTACGGGACTAGCACCGGTAGCCGCTTGTTTTTCTATGCCTGCTTCATCGAGTGTAAGCATAGAATGAGTCTGATAAAATTGCGGAAGCGGATTATTTTGCCGAAGAAGCGTTCCAACACTATTGTAGGCCTCGGAGAGGCCGGAAACCATTTGGAGGACCAAACGATCATTCAAAACTAGCGCACCAACGTTGCGAAGTTGATCCGCCAATTCCTTTAATCTTTTGCAATAAGCCGAAATGTTAGGGAGATCTTCTATATTGACATGGGAGAAATCCTACTCAAGAGTAACGACTTTAGAATTTTGATTATCTTGGAATATAGCACGCAGTCTATCCCAATTTGCATGTGCCATTGCATCAGGCTAAATAATCATTTGCAAAAGGTCGGTAGAAACTGTGGAATATATCCACTGGAGGACTGTGGCATCAAGAGTCGTCAATAACTTAGGATAATCTTCGCGTTTCGGCACCTCCATATCCTCAGGAGCCACGGTGATTATGTGATGGATGACTTGATGCGATCGTGCATGAATTTTGAACAGTTCGGCCCACGTCGCATATTAGACGTTTTCTATTTCAAGAACAAGAGGGGTGTTATTCTTGATGTTAGAAACTGTAAGGGCAATATGAAACGTGTTCCGGGATGTAGACATATGGATATAACAATATGTGATTAAGGGATTTGGGAGAAAAATTTGGAAGAGAGGAGAGACCGTTAGGCATGAAATCCGAGAAAGAGGCCTCAGAAATTGAGGCAGATCACCGGTAAAGGGAGGAGGTCGATGGAAATTATGAAGTGAGGAATAAAACCTAGACTTCTGATACCATGAAAGAAATAATCCCTTGGTTATTTTCATTGATTGAAAGGCTATATATACAAGTTACATATTTCCATAATAGGAGAATCTTATTCCTATTCTACTCCTAAAACCTTATTCTACTTAGATACTAACTATACAATTATGGTAATACAAATATTATGGTAAGTGTACAATACTAATTATAATACAACATTACCTAAATAGGAGACTACAACATTACCTAAATATCTACACCATATACGGTTTACATGAAGAATTCGAGAGCTACAATATACATAATATACACATGTATATCGTGTGTATATTATGTATATTTAACAAATACAACTCAGAACGGAGTAGATGGAGGAAGTTTGCCTTTGGTGGGAGTTGCGTCCACCCATATTTAATAACTTAAACACTAGGGTTCCACATATTGGAGACTTTGATTCTTCACACGTGCATAATCTACTAAGTGAGTAGATGACCATAGGGCCAAGGATTGTTAAATTTCATTGAGAAATGAAAGAGATATTGGTCCACGAAGTGAGGTGTTTGAAGCATGAAAATATGGTGTGGAACAAATCTCCATCATCGGCGGGAAATGATGATTTGTTCATTTATAAGTCTAAAAATGGCTAAGGGTTTGGGACCCCAAGGGGTAACCCATGTGTTTGAAGGAGGGAGGACCTAGGTGTGCTTGGGTTTGAGGCTAAGCCCACACGCGCGCCGCTGCCACCCGTCCCGTCCGGTACGATTCGAGCTCGAGTCATGGGCCTTGGGCTTTGGGATTTGGGCTTTGAGCTTCTTCTGATATTATCTTTTTTGGACGCAAATTGCTTAATATTTACAGTTTGGTCCTTGGAGTTTCAGGAAAGATAAAATTGGGAAGAGAACTCTCGACGGAAGGCAGAAAGTTTCTGTTTTTTGGGTTGCATTAAGTCTCCATTACTTTGCACATAAATTCAGTCATTTACTTGGCTGAATAACTCCTCACTAATTGCCATTACATGGCTATTAACAATCATTAGTTGGCTAGTTGAGAAGTCACCCTCCTTACACTATAAATTGAAGCCTTTGACTCAATTGTTGAGATTAGAGACATAAAAAATCTAGAACTCTTCTTCTTACTCTCTAGCATCATTTCGTACTCTAAGTTCTTCAAACTAACACTTGAGTTTCCTTTGCTCATTTGTTAAGTTGATGTTTTATCTTGGAAGAATATTATCTAGAACGTAAAAGGATATATACGTGGCAATCTTGTCTTAAAGATAGAGTGCCATAACTCGACCCAACAAAACAAAGTGGTTGTAATTTTAGTTTATTGTTTCAGTTTTTTGAAATTTCAGTTTGTTGTAATTTTAATTTGTTGTAATAGTTAGAAGTTACTTATTTCCTGTTTCCTGCAATTGTTGTATCCCACAAGTTTAAGACAAGATTGTTTGTTGTAACTGCTTAGAAAGATGACTGGAACAACACAACACGCTTCTGATTCTGCTGTTGCTGCTACTCAAGGCAACCCATCTTCCTTCTTCACTGCTGGCCAAGGCACATCCAATGCCTTTCCTGATGCTCAAGAAAATGTTACAGTTCCTCCACCCTCTGGATTCCATCATGAACGCCCTGAAAAGTTCATGGGCTCCAACTTCAAAATATGGCAGCAGAAGATGTTGTTTTACATGACTGTTATGGAAATGGCTTGGTTCCTAACAGAAGATCCTCCACAAGTTGGAGATGAGATGGACCCTCAGCCTAATGAAAAGGTTGAAGGGGGCCAAGGTATCCATGTCGTTAATGGCATGAAGATGGTTCTTGATGCATGGAGTCAGAGTGACTTCATGTGTAAGAACTATATTTTGAACTATCTGTCAGACTCACTCTACACGGTGTATTGCACTGTAGGCATTGCCAAAGAGTTATAGGAGAAACTGCACAAGAAGTACAACTCACAAGATGCTGGTACGAAGAAATTCATCGTTGGGAAATTTCTGAAATTTCAAATGGTAGATAGCAAAACTGTGATGTCCCAAGTCCATGAATTCCAAATGATTCTACATCACTTGGATTTGGAAGGTGTGAAACCAAATGAGCAGTTTTTGGTTGCATCACTAATTGAAAGGTTACCTCCCTCGTGGAATGAGTTTATGAGTTACTTAAAACTCAAGACAAAGGAAATAACCTTTGAGGAAATTATTATCAAACTCCAGATTCAGGAAGATAATAAGAAGGCCTTGCCTAGGGAAAAGCAATCCGCTGAGGCAAAGGAAAATCTGGCTGAGGCCAAAGGGAACTCAAGCAAGAAACGTAAGTTCCAGAAAGACGACAAGACCCAGGCGGCGGAGAAATTCAAGGGGAACTGTCACCACTGTGGGAAACCTGGTCATATGATCAAGGACTGACGCAAGCTCAAGACTGAGCAACAAGAGAAGGTCAAGGCCAAAGGCAAGACACATGCTAACGTCGTCAAAGACACATTTTTTGATAACATGATTGAGGAGTTCTCTGTGGTGGTGCTTGAAACAAATCTTGTCGAGAATCCCATACAATGGTGGATGGACACGGGTGCTACCAGACACATCTGTTCCAATAGAGATGCCTTCTCCACGTATACACCAGTTACCGACAAAAAGTTATTCATAGGTAACAACGTTTCCTCTGACGTGCAGGGGGTAGGAATGGTGGTCCTGAAGATGACTTCTGGAAAGGAGCTCACTCTGAAGGAGGTGATGCATGTCCCTGAGATTAGGAGGAATTTAATTTCAGGTCCGTTATTGTTTAATGTTGGTTTTAGGCTATTATTTGAGTCCAATAAATTTGTAATCACCAAGAATGGCACTTTTGTGGGGAGAGGCTTCGTATGTGAAGGCCTCTTCAAAGTTAACGCCATGTCTGTAATGCGTCCAAGAAATAAAATTGAAACTTCTTCTTATTTGCTTGAGTCTTCTAATTTATGGCATCATAGATTAGGACATGTTAACTATACGTCCATCAAAAAGTTGGTAAAATTAGAGTTGTTACCGTCTATCGACGTAAACCCTCAACATAAGTGTGAGGTGTGCGTAGAGGCAAAACTTACGGAGATTTATTTTCGATCCGTCGAAAGAATTACCGCTTCTCTAGAACTTATTCACACAGATATATGTGATTTGAAGTTTGCACAAACTAGGGGGGACAAGTACTTTGTGACATTCATTGATGATAGCACAAGGTATTATTACCTTTACTTATTGAAAAGTAAAGATGAAGCCTTTAAAGAATTCGGACGCTACAAAGCAGAAGTTGAGAACCAACTAAGCATGCAGATTAAATCAATACGTAGCGATAGATGGGGAGAATACGTAGCGCCATTTGAGGAATATTGTGCCGAATCATGAATTGTTCATCAAACGACGGCTCCATACTCACATCAGTCGAACGGTGTTGCTGAACGCAAGAACCGCACATTGAAGAAAATAATGAATGCCTTACTCATCAATTTCGGTCTTTCCCAAAATATGTGGGGAGAAGTTGTCCTTATCGCTAATACAATTCTTAATAGAGTCCCATATAAGGGTAAGGTCAAAACTCCATATGAATCACCGAAGGGAAAGAAACCCAACTACAAATATTTAAAGGTGTGAGGTTGTTAGGCAAAGGTCGAAGTACCTAAGACAAAGCATGTCAAGATTGGGCCTAAGACTGTAGATTGCATTTTCATCGGATATGCAAATAACAGTAGTGCTTATCGCCTCTTAGTGCATAAGTCAGATATTCCAGATATCCATAGGGGTACAATCATGGAATCAAGAAATGCTCAATTATTTGAGGACACTTTTCCTAGAAATGAAAAAGACATAACCTTTCACCAACGAAGTTATGAACAGAGCTCTCAGGAAGCAGGAGTCATTGACTACCTGAATCTAGATGGTTCAGGTCTAGTGGACTTCAAAGTGGCTGAATATCCGGAATCTAGTGTTCCAGATCCTCAGAACTTGGAGACACCACAGATAGAACCAAGATGAAGTAAAAGGGCTATGAAGGATAAAACCTTCGGTCCTGACTTGTAGCTTATATAGTTGATGACGAACCAAGGACAATTGTTGAAGCATTTTCAACTCTAGAGGCACCACTCTCGAAAGAAACTATTAAGAGTGAAATAGACTCCATCCTGCATAACCATACTTGGGAGTTGATTGATCTTCATCTGGGAAATAAACCGTTGGGTTGTAAATGGATACTCAAACGGAAGTATAAAGTAGATGGGTCTATAGACAAGTACAAATCTAGGTTGGTAGTCAAGGGCTATCGACAGAAAGAAGGCCTTGACTATTTTGACACGTACTCCCCGGTGTCTAGGATAACGTCCATACGAGTATTCATTGCGATTGCAGCGTTGCATGACCTTGAGATACATCAAATGGATGTTAAGACAACCTTTCTAAATGGTGATTTGAAAGAAGAAATTTATATGGAACAACCCGAGGGGTATGTGGTTCCAGGGCAAGAGAAGAAAGTATCTTGACTCATCAAATCTCTGCACGGGCTGAAACAAACTCCGAAGCAATGACACAAAAAGTTTGATAGTACTTTACTATCAAAGGGTTTCTCCATTAATGAGTGTGACAAATGTGTCTACATGAAATGTAACTCTGACTCGTTCGTCATGATATGCATGTACATAGATGACATGTTGATCATAGGAAGCAGTCCTATCTTAATCCTAGAGACTAAGAACATGTTGAAACAATGCTTCGACATGAAGGATATAGGTATTGCATATGTCATCTTAGGGACAAAAATCTCTAAGATGTCTGACAGGCTGGTCTTATCTCAGTCTCACTATATCGAGGATGTTTGAGGTGTTTGACAGTTCGCCTATGAAGTCACCACTGGATAGAAATCAAAAGCTTGATAAAAATCGCGGTGCACCCGTATTCCAGGAGCAATATGCACAGGTGATTGTGAGTTTGATGTACATAACAAATTGCACTTGATCTGATATTGCTTATGCAATCAACAAATTGGCTAGGTTTACGCGTAATCCGAGTAATGATCATTGGAAGGCATTAAATCGGGTACTATGATACTTGAAATACATGCTAACTCGGGTTGCATTATTCGAGATATCCAACCGTCCTAGAGGGGTACAGTGATGCAAACTGGATAACTGATATAGAGAACACCAAGTCCACCAGTGGGTATATATTTACAATTGGTAGTGGGGCTGTGTCTTGGAAATCCTCTAAGCAAACTTGCATCGCCCGATCCACGATAGAATCATAGTTTATCACTTTAGACAAAGTAGGAGAAGAAGTTGAGTGGCTTCACGACTTCTTAAAGGATGTCCCTTATTGGGACAAACTCGTACCTTCAGTGATAATTCATTGCGACAGCCAGTCGGCTTTAGGAAGGGCACAGAGTTCTATGTACAATGACAAATCTTATCATATTCGATGGAGATATAAGACCGTTAGGCAGCTGATCACCACGCGTATAATATCCATTGATTACATAAAATCAAAGGATAACATCGCAGACCCACTGACAAAGGGCATACCTAGAGATCAGATATTCTGCTTGTCTAGGGGAATGGGCTTAAAACCCAAACTTTAAGAACCAATACGGTGGTAACCCAACCTTACTGACTAGAGATCCCAGGAATTTGGTTCAATGGGAAAACTAAGCGGTAAAGGTTCAGTTGAGCGCTTCGGTGGAAGCAAGAGCACTTCGGGTTATGATCTCTGTAAGGAACATAAACCCAAAGTCGTTCCCGCGATAAACGTTAAGTGTTATCTGCAGTGTGGGTAAAGGTTAAGTTTCTAAAACCTTTAATAATCCTCAACGATTGAGGTTAGGTTTGGGGAAACTTTTGATGGTTCCTAACACTTGTAAAGTGGGGTATAATAGGATACCTTGTATGAGACCACCAATTTAACTACGAGGACAGGCCGCCTCAAATGAACGCACTTAAGAATCCAAGAAGTATGCATTGCCACAACGGACAAAACATTACGAAGAACTGAGTAAGGAAAGTTGTTGTGTTGGTACTATTGACTTGTCTTACACTAAACACTGACGGTTCAAGACATTACGTTCACCTCGCAGTAAGTAAGTCTGATGGTATTTGACTATGGAAGGTTCAAAACTGAAGTTACCTCTCCTGATGCAACATCGGTACGCTGAAATATTACTGGAAATAAGTACCCTGTGAGTGCGCAAAATATCTTTCAAGAGGGATTGTTGGAAATTTGCCTTTGGTGGGAGTTGCGTCCACCCATATTTAATGACTTAAACACTAGGGTTCCGCATGTTGGATACTTTTATTCTTCACACGTGCATAATCTACTAAGTGAGTAGATGACCGTAGGGCCAAGGATTGTCAAATTTCATTGAGAAATGAAAGAGATATTGGTCCACGAAGTGAGGTTTTTGAAGCATGAAAATGTGGTGTGGAACAAATCTCCCTCATCGGTGGAGAAAGGAAGATTAGTTCTATTTATAAGTCTAAAAAATAGTTAAGGGTTTGGGACCCCAAGGAGTAACCCATGAGTTTGAAGGAGGGAGGACCTAGGTGTGCTTGGGTTTGAGGCTAAGCCCACACGCGCGACGCCGCCGCCCGCCCGTCCCGTCCGGGCTCGGGTCATGGGCCTTGGGCTTTTATGATATTATCTTTTTTGGACTCAAATTGCTTAATATTTACAGTTTAGTCCCTGGAGTTTCAGGAAAGATAAAATTGGGAAGAGAACTCTCGACGGAAGGCAGAAAGTTTCTATTTTTTGGGTTGGTTTTGGAGCATTAAGTCTCCATTACTTTGCACATAAATTCAGTCATTTACTTGGCTGAATAAATCCTCACAAAATCTCCATTACTATGCATATAAATTCAGTCATTTACTTGGCTGAATAACTCCTCACTAATTGCCATTACATGTCTATTAACAGCCATTAGTTGACTAGTTAAGAAGTCACCCTCCTTACACTATAAATTGAAGCCTTTGGCTCAATTGTTGAGATTAGAGACATAAAAAACCAGAACTCTTCTTCTTACTCTCCAGCATCATTTCGTACTCTAAGTTCTTCAAAGTAACTGTAAGATTGGAGTAATTTCCCTTCGGGAGTCCTTTCATTAATCACAATATATATAGTTGTACAGAGGTTGATTCCTAATACAATAAGAATCCCAACTTACCTAAAATGGTTGATTTCTAATACAATAAGAATCCTAAGTTACATTAAATATACATCTATCATAATTACAAATATACCGTGAATATTCTCTAATACTCCCTTTCGATCGGAGCGGGATGAGGCTGAACGCTAAGGCTGGATCGGAAGTCGGTGAAGAGCTGTCGTGGTAGACCCTTTGTGAAAATACTGCATACTGATAGGAGGAAGGCACGTGTACTATTTTGACCTAACCAAAGGCAACCTTCTCACGCACAAAGTGAATATCCATCTCGATATGCTTGGTCCGCTGATGTTGGACCGGATTGTGAGACATATAGATGGCAGATATGTTGTCACAGCAGACTATAGATTCCTTACGCAGTGGACACTGGAGCTCCAAAAGAAGATTTCGAAGACAACAGAGCTCAGCAACGACATTAGCAACTCCGCGATACTTTGTTTCAGCACTCGAACGGGATAGCGTGGCCTGCCGCTTGGCGGACCATGAAATGAGATTATCCCTAAGAAATACACAGTAGCCTGAGGTGGAGCGACGTGTGTCTGGGCATCTTGCCCAATCTGCATCTGTGTAGGAGAGTAACTTGGTCGGGACAGAGGGGTAGAGATGTAGTCCAAAGTACAGTGTGCCCTTAACGTATCTGATAATACGTTTGAGGGCTGCAAAATGGGACCCTGCATAAACAGACACACCTACTGAATGGCATATGCAATATCAGGCCTAGTGAATGTCAGATACTAAAGAGCACCTGCAAGGCTCTAATATAGAGTGGGATGAGAAACTAGCGCATCCTCATTGGCACTGAGCTTGGATTTTGAGTCAACCGGAGTTGGCATAATTTTGCAATTTGCCATCTTAGCCCTGTGTACTATCTCCTTCACATATTTGCGCTGACATAGAAACATAGTAGCTGCAGATCTGGTCACGGATATACCCAAGAAATAACTCAGCTTGCCCAAGTCAGTCATAGCAAATTCAGTTTTGAGTAGAGCAATGATTTCATTCTTCAACCCGTCAGAGGAGGCAGTAAAAAAAATATCATCCACATATAATAGCAAATAAGCAGTGCTGCTTCCTCGATGGAAAGTGAAGAAAGAGTTATCACACTTGCTACATGTAAATCCGATTTGCATAAGATATTTGGCAAAGCGATCATACCAAGCGCGGGGTGCCTATTTCAAGCCATACAAGGACTTCATGAGATGACATACAAACTGCGGAATTGCCGGATGAACAAATCCAGGGGCTGATGCATGTACATAGTTTCTCTCAAATCCCCATGAAGAAATGCATTCTTGACATCAAGCTGATGAATCAGCCAATGCATGCCCATAGCAATACTGAGAACAGTCCGAATAGTAGCCGATTTAACAACCGGACTGAATGTCTCACCACAATCAATACCCTCCTGCTGATTCATGCCATTAGCAACTAATCTTGCCTTATACCGCTCCAAGTCACCACTGTCTCTGTACTTGTGACAAAATAACCACATGTACCGGATAACATTAACACCGTCCGGTGTAGGTACCAAATCCCAAGTGTTCTGCTTGGTCAAAGTATTAAATTCCTCGCACATGGCCGCATTCCAATTAGGGTCCAGTTTGGCTAGTTTTGAATTTTTTGGAATAGGTGATATGGTTTGTGCGGAGAGGTTAAAATGGACCTTGGGTTTGAAAATTTCGTGTTGTGTACGAGTCTCCATACGATGGGTAGGTAGCAGTGGGTGGTCAGGATTTTGAGGCTGTGGGCTATCGGGTTCTGGAGAAAATAGTGGTGCTGGGGGGCAGGAGACGTAGCTGGAGGCAGTAGGGTTACTGGAGGGCCAGGAGACGTAGCTGGAGGCAGCAGGGGTACTGGTGGAGTGTTCGGCCGAGAGCTGGGAGGTGTTTGGTCGGAGACGATGCCGGACAGTGGCGGGGACGGAGCTGCTGGCGCAAGCTCAGTCAGAACAGTGGACTGCCGATGGTACAAAGATTGGATAGCCGACGACAGATTTGGTTCATTGAGAAAGATGTAATCGGTGGTCTAAAATTTTTGGAGATTTGAAAAAGAAAAAGTCATCTCGTCAAAGGTGACGTGATGGGAGACGATGATTTTGCTAGTGGCAATGTCATAGCACAGGTAGCCCCGATGAGTAGGAGAGAGACCAATAAAGACACAGGGCATGGTGCGAGGGGCGAGTTTGTGAGGTGCAGTGGAGGCTATGTTGGGGTAGCATAAGCAGCCGTAAATACGGAGATGGTCATAGGATGGGAACCTACAATATAAGATTTCGATAGGGGTCTTGTTTTGGATAGTGCTAGTTAGTAAAATATTAAGAAGGGATTCTACCATTTTAACAACATAGACCCAAAAAGGCGGTGGAATACAGGCATGAAACAGAAGGGTGCGAACCATGTTATTGATGGTACGTATAATTCGTTCTGCCTTTCCATTTTGGGAGGAAGTATAGGGACAGGAAAAATGGAAAACCATGCCTTGTTTAGAGCAGAAATTGTGAAATGCCGAGATATTAAATTCACGTCAATTATCACATTGGAATGATTTGATACATTTTTCAAACTGTGTTTTAATGAATTTTTGAAATTCAAGGAACTTGGCAAAAACTTTAGATTTGAATTCAGTGGGTAAATCCAGACAAAGTGTGAAAAATCATGTAAGAATACTAGATAAAATTTGTGACCCAAAGAGCTAACAATCGGAGATGTCCACAAATCGGTATGAATATTATCAAAAGGAGAAAAAGTAACACTGTTGGATGACATAAATGGAAGACGAGTATGTTTGCCGAGCGGGCAAGAAAAACAGTGTTGGGCAAGTTTTCCATTATTACATTGAATATGCTTAGTAGTCCTAAGAAAAGTAAAAACAGGGTCTTTGGGGTGGCCGAGTCTGTTGTGCCAAGTTGAGGGAGAGATAGTCGCAAGGGATAGATGTGATTGCGGTATGATAGCGGAAGATTGAGTGAAAGGGTAGAGGTCTCCCACACTATTGCAGCGCGTAAGAATTTTTCCAGTATTGAGATCCTTCACAGAAAAATCAAAAGGGTCAAATTCAACAAACACATAATTATTGCTAGTGAATTTCCTAACAAAGATTAAGCTTTTAATAATGTTAGGGGTGTAAAGGACGTGATTTAGGGAGAAAGGCGGGTGGGGATGTTTGGTATGTGTGCTACCGTAACCTTCAATTGGAATGCGATGATCATTGCCGACAGTAATAAATTGAGGACATTTTAACCGAAGTAGTTGAGATAAGTTACCTGTCGACCGGGTGAGGTGAGACGTGGCTCCGGTGTCCATGTACCAATTATCGTCGGGTGGTTGAAGGCCTGGCCCAAATATGTGGGGGCCAGGATGCTGCCCTGCTGCTGCTACCAGATGGGCATGCTGCTGCTGGTGGGCCTTCCGGTTGGTTGGGGCAGAGCCCAAGAGGCCTGGTTGCCAGCCTTGCTGGAATTGGGCCCCTAATGTCTGGTAGGGGCATGCAGGCGAGGCCCAGTTCCCGGTATTGGGCCAAGAGGGTTGTCCAGCCCACTGATAGTAGGCAACCGGTGTTGGGCCTGCCTGCTGCTGGTTTCGGTTGCCCTTGCCGCGGCCTCCCCTTATAGTTGTTACCGCGACCTCTGTCGCCACACCCTCCGGCGCGGGACTGCTGCTGGTGGTGGTCTTGCGGTGGTGGCTGGGTGGAGGTGGCCGTTGGTGGTTCCATGCCGTCAACGGCTAATGCCTTGTGATTGTGCTCCTCTTGTTTAGCACGGCGGGTCTCTTCCAATAAAAGTTGTGAACGTGCTTTATTGAAGCTTGGTAAGGGTCGGCCTGTTGAATCATCGTTGCAAGTGTATCATAATCACATTTCGGTAACCCCGCAACTAGTTGAAGTACCATCTTGGTCTCTGAAACAAATGTTCCTACGTTGGAAAGTTGGTCGGTTATGAGTTTTAGTTGTTTATAGTATTCATACATGTTAAAATTCTCGATACGCATATTGTTGAACTGCTCTTCCAAATACACGGCCCGAATATTTTTATTATCTTGAAAATTTTCTTCTAACCGTAACCAAAGTTCACGTGATGTAGCACCTGTTTTCATGATAGTACACAACAAGTCTTTAGAGATGGTGCCGTAGATCCATTGTTTGACGATGGCGTCAAGGCGACGCCAGGTCGAGTCTGCAACATCGGTTGGACGAGGAACATAATCATCAATATGGTCGAGCACATTGTACGCACATGCATGAATATAGAACAGTTCTATCCACATGGAATATTGACAGTCTTCTTGGTCAAGAATGAAAGAGATAAAATTCCTGATGTTGGTAACGGCGAATGCCGGATGAAAAGAAGACGATGAACGTTGATGGGGGTTGTCAAGCGTGCCAGTGGAAGAACCGGAATTGGTGGGGGAAGTAGGGCGAGACATGGCTACGAAATATTGCCGTCAGCCGAGAGGGAAAAGGGGTTAGGGGTGGCGTGGGCCGAGAGTAAGAAAAGAGAAGTGTAAGGATTAGGATTTGGCTCTTGATACCATATAAGATTGGAGTAATTTCCCTTCGGGAATCCTTTCATTAATCACAATATATATAGTTGTACAGAAGTTGATTCCTAATACAATAAGAATCCTAACTTACCTAAAATGGTTGATTCCTAATACAATAAGAATTCTAAGTTACCTTAAATATACATCTATCATAATTACAAATATAGTATGAATATTCGCTAATAGTAACACTTGAGTTTCCTTTGCTCATTTGTTAAGTTGTTGTTTTATCTTGGGAGACTATTGTCCAGAACGTAAAAGGATATATACGGGGCAATCTTGTCTTAAAGACAGTGTGTCATCACTCGACCCAGCAAAACAAAGTGGTTGTAATTTCAGTTTGTTGTAATAGTTAGCGGTTACTTATTTCCCGTTTCTTGCAATTGTTGTATCCCACCGTAGACGCATATATTTTTCAGCCGCAAAGGGGGACCCAAAAAAAGCAGCCGCACAACCCAAGAGAAATCTAACAACTATCATGGCAACCCATAGCCATTTAAACTCCATTAAAAGACAACAGTGAACCCGAAACCAACATCCCCACTCCATGTCGAGCGAGGTTGATCATTGCAGTTCGAAGTTCTCCGGTTTGACGGTCTAGTCCAACATTACAGATTCAAAGAAACAACTTGTTTAATTAAGGTCGATTTCTATCTCATTCTCATATCTTTAAAGTTCCCGAATCTCGGCATTTTTGTTTCGATTGCGATGGTGAATTGTTATGCTTGAATACAATGTTTCTTCTACCATATTTTAATCGTGAGTTTTATCAATAAGCTTTCTACTTTCTGTTACGTATTAGTTTTATAAAGATTGGATCTTTTTGAATGCTTATTGCTAGTGTTAGTTAATTATATCCGTTGCAGATAGTCAGATATTGGTTAACAGATGGATTATATCTTATGTGTTAGTTTAATACGAATAAAGGAATATGGGTCTTTAATATTCATTTTCTTTACAATTTGTTTGGGTTTTGTTGATTTAATTTTTTTTCCTTTGAATGTTGAGTAATTTTTGCTGATAGCTCTTTACTAGAATAAACACAGTTTATCTAATAAAAAAAATTATTTCAATGTTAACTATTCTTTTTGGGATTAATTGCAAGTTATCTACTGCGAGCATTTTAAGGTTTAGAAACAAGTAAATCTTTATTCATAAGATGGATTAGATTAGTGTGGTCACGTGTTGGTCTTGGGAAACAAAAATTCGAGCTTAAATATACTTTTTTTAGTCATTCATAAAAATAGGCAAATATTGAAATCCCTTTTAACGTTAAATGAGATTTATGCACGTCTTAATTAATTTAATTTCATTTCATTTAAGAATGCGGTCACGCATCTTATGTTGAGACATTTAAAATTAAAGGATGTGGTTACACACCTTGGAATTTTTTTAATAATTAATTCTTCATTAATTGAAACTAAGACGCATAGACAAACAAAATTAGGTATGATATATACGAGCGAAGAAAGCGGTTACGCTTCTAAGCCGGTATATGCCAGGATCCAGAATGCGGTTACACATCTGGGTTAAAACTGGTAAAAATTCAACAATAAAAAGCACGAGCAAATCAAGGCTTGTAACACAATTTATACAACAAATAGATCAAACTATGTATAAGTTGATAAAGCGACCATGCTAGAACCGCGAGACTCGAGGGGTGCCTAACACCTTCCCTCGGTCGGCATAATTCCTTATCCAATCTTTTGTTTTCGCAGACCAAAAAAATAAAGAGTCATTTCCTTTTGATTAGGGATTCATAAGGTGACTTGGAACACCAAAACTCAATTTTTTTTATCATTAGTCACAATTTTGGAATTTTAACCGACGATTATAAACGTAATTGTTTTAAAAGAATTTTTAAAATTAAAGAACTAATGTCCCACTACGTCAAAGTCGGGAAGTTGTCTAATTAAATATGATAAATATATTACATCTCAATTTCAAGCATGTTTTAAAATTAAAAAGACGTTTGGACGATTGTAATTTCTTTAATCCTAATTAGTGTCAAATTTGGACTTAAAATGAAGCTACTTATTTAATTAGGTATTTTTAAAATTTCTTGGACATTTCTTAATTTAAGAAATGGCCACATTTGCAAAATGATCAGAAAATGGATTAAGGCTAATTTTAATCACAATTGTTGGCCTATTTTATTTTAAGTCAGTCGAGCCCAGGCCGTGTTAGCCTAAACTCGGGCCAGGCCCAGACATAAGACGTAAAGGGATAAGGGAAAAGGTCCCATTCCCCTTCTCAGGTTTTCACGATGAACCCTAGTGGTCCTCTCTCTCCTCTGAAGGCTCTGCGGCGCCGTTGCCATTTTTTGCAAGGCTAGAGCTCGTACGATGCTGCCCTCCCTTCTCTCACCTCGCACATCATCGTGATCCATACCCCCAAGGTGAGGTCGCCCCTCTTTTGTACTGTGCTTTTGCTGCAAGCATTTATTATCCCTTGTCCAATTTGATTTAAAATTCTGATTTTCTATTGGTTGAAAAATGAATTTGAGGAAACTTTCTCCCCAATTTGGTTCTCACACATCGGATCCTTGGCTTTGCTAGGGGTTCCATCGAGTTCTATAAATTGAGACCTTATTCCTTTATTTTAACGGTTCGAAACTTGAATCTCTTGCTTTTACATTGTTAAGAGCCATTTTCAAGTTATATTCGACTATTTATTGCTCAAGTTGGGATCTAGCCCTTTGGCAGAACCCAGGCCTAGCCTAATTAGTCTTTTCACTACTAAAACCTTCCCCTTTTGTGTGATTTGCTCGTTCGATGTCCCAGATTGAAGATTCAAGCCACCTTCGACCTTTCGGCTGCCTCCACACAAGGTGATTCGAGTTTATTTTTATGTTCTTGTTTAAATAGTGTTCTGTGATTAGCTATTATGTGTTATGTGTTTAAATTTCATATTTAGCTAATCTTACACTGCTCACAAGCCATGTTGATTTAGTTAAGCCTGATTTTAAGTCATAATGAAGTGATGATTGACCTTATATGATTATCAGTAGTTAAATTGTTGTTTAAGGCTGTTATTATTAGCTTAGGTACCTTTGTAACCAAGCATGTAATATGTTTAACTAAGAATGGACTGTTAACATTGTTTCAATTCATCTATGAGCTCAAAAAATGAAGCTTGGTTTCTTTTTGTGTCTAATTTAGCTTAATGGTAGTTTCACATGTGATATGCTGATGAATATGCGTCAATGTGAGATTGAAAATAAAACTTGGTTTTAATTTGGCTAAATAGGCTAACTGATGTTTTTTTAATGGGTCACAGAGAGATTTTTTAAGTTAAACTTAGGTTTGAAAAGATTGAGTTGATGTGTTTGATATGACGATTAGGAGAAGATGATTAAACCTGTTTATCTTAGCCTATTGAATTATGTTCAGCTTGTCCTGCTAAAAACATGACATTTCTGCTGACCTTCTTAGTTGGAAAAGTGTTATAGGTGAAATATGTAATGTCCCCAGATCATAAATGCTTCTTAATACATCTGTTACAAGCTGCCTTGCCTCCTAATGCGTCATTCCAAGTTGTTTGGCCTCTATGTGATTATCTATGGATCTATTAGAGGGTGTTGGATTGGTGTTTGATTAGTTTGGTTGATAACATCATAGGTCAGTTTTAGTTAACTGTTTATCTTACTTTGGGATGCATCCATAGTATGAATGACTTTAAGAGTTTTTACTTGGTGTCTACCATATCTCTTGGTCTTGTCTAATATTTGCTAGTCTAAATTATGGCAATATGTGTCTATGCATTTTAGAAGCCAAGTCTGCCTCTTATGCTGCTAAGAATACCTCTTTTGAACCACCTGTTGCAAGTGTAATAGCTGGTCATAACTTATTTACCCATGTTAATCTCATCCTTGATAAGTCCGATGTGATTAAGCCTCGTTATAGCTTTTGTGGAAAGTCTAATACATATTGTCTAGGTCTTCAAAGTTGTTTGTTGTCGAATTTATGAATCCTTAGTGTGTTTATACTAAGAGACCATGTGTTTTTGCATACTATTCTATATGTGATGGTTTAATAGCTTGTATGACAAGATTACCTGTCTTCATCTTAAGATGTCTTAAATTCTTGTCATTGTTAGCCTAAGTTAATATATCATAAGGCCCGACTAAGTCTTGAATGTATCCATGATTGCTTATTTTGGAATCTCTAAATTGATAATCTCAACTCGAAACACTCTACATGCCCGTTGAAGTTCATCTTACCTGTGAGAATCATGCCACGTACCTTGAACCACTTTGTTAGGGTCTTGAATGAGTCCTTTTTCCTATGCCTCTATTTGCTAAGAAATAGACAACCATCTGTGCATTTTTAGTTAAATTAAATAGTCTGAATCTGTTGGTGTGTGTGCCTGATCATAGAATAAATTGCACCATCACTTACTGAACCTAGAAACTGAGCAGTGTGGCTGCTTTCCTCTTATACATATGCATAGTTTCCAATAAAATGAACTGGAAAATGATGTTGGACACGTAGGATCAAATTATGAACATCTCTGCTTGAATGTAAGAGTCAAAAGGCATGTTTGCATTGCATTGAAATCTCAGTTGTCCTTTTTGTTGTAAGTTTGAACACTCTTGCGATATACAAGGGATCTATTGGTAGTATATCATGGTATACTGAGTACACCATGGATACTGGCCATACACCCCAACATATATCACCTAGGTTCAATTAGTTCTGTAATGGGTTGTGATAGTGGTGCTCTCCTCTTTTGCATTTTTGGTTTGGGCTTGGCCCATTTAGGTGATTTCATTTTCTGTTTCTCTCCTGTTTGAAGACCAGTTATTGGGCCTAGTTCATTTGTTTATATTCCTCGCATTATTGTATGTTAGTCTGATTTGCTTATACGGTTTAATTTAGTCCTTAAATATGTTTGTTTCCTCATGTGTGTTTGTTTATTTCATACTAATTACGTGATAAGTATTAGATACCTTCTAACTTGGGATTCTTGTTTCCCCTTTGTTTGTTCCTGCCCCATCTCTGCGAGATGGGCCCCTAATGGGCCCATACTTCCTTCAGCGGAAGACAGATCTATCACACACTGCATATCCAGCCTAGTTTGGCTACGGCTCAACTGCATAATTTTTTATCGAGTTCGTAGTAACCGCGTATTGAAGGCCCAACTATCAGTGAAAATAGTAACTGGTGGGATTAGATACGCCCACCAGCCTCTTTCATTTCATATATGTATATCTTGTATATTGCTTGTAATAAAAATACCCTGATATATGTATTGGAACCTTATCACGGTTAGGAATCTAGGATAGGCAAACAATATGTACATTGTTTAGTTTGTCGCGCCCGATTTTGTCCTGCGGGCTTCGCGACGCGATGGCGTCGATTTCCTCCGGATGGATTAAAAAATGCTTGCTTTGAGGAGTCGCCACCTAATTATTCTAAGGTGAATTAGGGCACCTAAATATTAATTAAATGCTGCAAAATAACTCCGATTTATGGTCTACAAAACTAATGAGATTCTAGGTAAGGGTTCTTTATTATCCTAAAGGGAAGGGGTTAGGCATCCTTTAAGATCCGCTAACTTGCGGTTATCCGATCAAGTTCAGGTTAATTGTTATGCTAAGAAAATACATGTTTTTACAAATATAAAAATAATGTTGCAAGATGTTAATAAAATGATGCATTTTGTACAAGTATGCATTTGTATGGCATTAATATACATGTAAAGCTAAAAAAAAGTATAAGTATGCATTTGTATGAAAATTGATAAAAATGTATGCAAGGTGTTATTATGGGCAACGGGCCTAAAATAAATAAATTAGCGATTTTCAATTTTAAAACTAACCGAGCCTAAAATAAATAAACTAGCGATGGGTTTCCAATTTTAGACTACCCTATCAATTAATCTACCTATTCTAAATATTTCAATAATTTCACGAGTACAATAATATTACAATGCAGAATGAAAATAAAGTTGAATTAAAGAAAGTAAAAGACAACAACAAAAATAAGAAATCTCCGAGGGGTATTTGCCTTCTTTGACTTTATCTTTGCAAGCTGTCAAGAATAAACGGTTAGAAACAATTGAATATACATAACTTCAGATTCGTATCCAAATCAATAAATGTTTTGATTACGGAGGGCTCAGACTTAAATTTTGAAAAGATCATTCCAATCACGTCGTGGCTGCGAACATATGAGTCGTTGGTCATTTTAGTTGCCTTGCCTACCAAACATGTTGGTCTCTTGGGTGAAAAAGATTTAAGTTTCATCGTTGCCCAGAAGTTTTATTTTCCGTCTTTACAAATGTGGAGGCCTCAAAAATCGACGGATATTTTTTCATCGGCTAGTGTAGTATCGTGTTCAAATCAGTAAAATTAAATCGGAACAGAAACAGAAACAGCAACAGTAAGCAGTAGCAGTAAGCAAAAAAAGAGAGGCAATTTCCGAAAAGACGTGATGTTTAGTTTAAAGCAGTAAAACAGTAAATATCCGTTGCACGGATGCTCAAAACAGTAAACTGAGAACAGAGAAATGAAAAAATGCAACAGTAAACAAAGAAACGAAAAAGTGCGGCCTCGAATTTAATTTCATCGGCCTAAATGCGGTATTAAAGTTTAAAACAGTAAGATATCCATTGCCCGGATGTTTAAAATGCCAAAAATAGTAAGCTGAAAACAGAAACGAAAAGCGCGGCCTCGAATTCAATTTCATCGGCCTAAACGCAGTATTTAATTCAAAACAGTAAACTAAACCAAAACAGTAAAAAACTGAAATCGAGAAGCAATTCCCGAAAAGACACGATATTTAGTTTAAAACAGTAAATATCCGTTGCACGGATGTTTAAAACAGTAAACAGAAAACAGAGAAACAAAAAAAGCGCGGCCTCGAATTCAATTTCATCGGCCTAAAAATGCAGTATTTAATTCAAAACAGCAAAAAAAAGCGCGGCCTCGAATTTAATTTCATCGGCCAGGTGTAGTATTGTGTTCAAATCAACCAATTTTGATCAAGTATAACAGTATGTTCTTTTTGAAATAAGGCAGTAGCCAAGCTGCATTTTCCAGAGAATGGGAGAACTGACAGCAACTGCTGTTTCTCAGAAAATGAGAACTCCTCAAGTTCATCAAAGTTTTTCTTAAAGATCAGTAATAAATTCACTCAAAGTACAGCAACTTACCAGCCCAAAATGACATTCCAAAGATACATCAATTCAGCAGAAACATATGGTAGCAAAGCAACATCAAACAAGAGTGAGAAGAGAGCAGCAGGCAATGTCAAAGAGCAGTAACTCATCTCACAATGGATGATAATATAAGTCAAGCATGTAGTAATCCCAAAGTGCAGCAACTTACCTCAATAGATAACAGCATAATGGCTCAAAGTACAACAATAATTACACTCAAAATGTGGCCGCAACTTAACTCAATAGGCAGTAACTCTTTGCGATAAATACAACAGCAAATGGCCCATAAATGCATCAACAATTCACCCAAAAAATGGGATATTAAAGCAGGGGCATTGATTTGCCCCCCACAACATGCAACAGTTTGCCTCTAAAGTAGTAACGACAGAGTATGCCAATAGCATAGCTCATGCAGCAACTACTTTACTCTCAAGTGTGGTAGTTGCTTCAACATATAAAAAATCATAGGATTGTAGAATTTGGAACTTCCCCCATATCATGCAAAGAAGGAGGGGTAAAAAATGAGTATCAAGAATTACATATCCTTTAACAAACTAACAACTTAAGAGGACACTCCGTAGTCAATTATTAAAAGTAGTTATCAGGTAGCGGAGACATCAAACAACTCAATGCTTTAAGAGACAATGAATTTAGAGGCCGATTATAATCAAGCTAAACCTCAAAGTTAAAAGACAAGGAAATAAAGGGGGGCTACCACCATCCATATTTCGATGTCGCATCAAGATCAAAAGGTTTCTAGAAGCTTAGGCATGGCCAGCTATCGGGAGGCTAAACCTAACCCAAAGCTTGCCTTGAATTTCAACTAGCAGGACATCATAAGAGAAAAATCAGGTAAGGATACAACCTAAGAAGCCAACATAAACAAATCAATCCTTACTGATCTTTGCAAACATACAAACAAGTTTCCCTTACAGGGGAAGGGCAAAACATAGCACATTGGATTGGTAATAGCATTATGTGTATAGTAATGATCACATGTCTGGTCAACAGCAGTATTTTAAGGATGCAAAAATCTATCTAATCTAAGTCAAATATTCACAATTACATTTAGCTATGCATTTAGGCATGATGACTCTCAAATAGGTAAGTTATGTACTTAAACAGGTTGACAGGCATGCTAACACGGAATTAACTATCCAAAAAGATGATATTTTTTAGACACAGAATTGTCTAAGCTAGGCCAAAGATGCACATTTTATTAAGATAAGCAACGTACATTAATAATATGGCTCTAAGGACTTTCATGCTAGCACAAGAATCAAAATTCAATCACAAGTCTTAACTAAGAATTTGTACCAATTGTCTACACATGATCTTAGCCGTAACAAATATCAAAACATCACATATGTCATATAATATCGAATGAATTCAACATAGCATGTCTGGAGCGCAAGCAAACTAGTAAAACAAGGCAAAAATCAATAACTTGGTCATTACTCGTAGTCACAGTATAACGAGCATCTAAATACCTTGCAATTTATCCATATCAGATCTTAAAGGGGGCTACTATTATTTGCACTTAGTTCACATGAGTTCATACACATCCACACATAAATATTACAAACTTAAGCTAATTATAACAAATCAACACGCTAAAAAAATTATAAAGTAAGCTAACTGCCTACGTAACACATTTACAATCTTATTAAAATAATCTACAACTAATCTAAGAATCACAGCATTAAACACATAATGAATAGAAAAGAGAGAATGAGAGGAATTCAAGTGTTATTGACTTTCCGATTCTGAACTTGGACCCGAACTGGGAATGGACTCAACGTCGAAACCATAATTTGAAGGGATCAGATTTGTTGGAGCAAAGCAAGAGGGAATGCAACACACGCCATGGCTGCGGACACCGGATTGCAAATTGATACCGTACCGGGTCGCCCCGCCAAGATACGGGTCGGATATCCTCAGTGCGTTTGAAGGGAAATTTGTGCAATTTCTTCCGGTAGTACAGTAGAGGTACATTATCATCATAGCCCAGTTTCGAATTTGACCCGACCCGGATTGTGACCGATAAAATAGTATCACAAAAACCCGACTGGAAATAAAACCACCAAAACCCGACTGGAAATAAAACCACCAAAAACAGACCGGAAACCACCAACAAAGGTACCAAAACCACCAACAAAAGTAAACCGGAAACCAACAACAAAATGACCGGAAACCACCAACGAAATAAACGGAAAACACCAACAACGGCACCGAAACCACCCCACAAAACAACTCCCGAACCTCCCTCTTTTTTATGGACTTAGGACCTCAAAAGTTCCACCAAAACCGACGGTGGTGTGGGAGCAGTGTATGGGTGTGTGTGCGGCGACCGGCGAGGTGTGAGGTCGGGGCATGGGGATTGAGGCGTAGGGGGCACGGGTGTAGGGTGTGCGGCGACTGGTGAGGGTGAAAGAGAGAAAGAGGCCTCCCTTTTTTTTAGGGTTCGTTTGGTTTAAAAGGGGGGAAAAAATAAAGGGGAAAGGGGTCGGTTGGGCCAATGGGTCGGGTTGGCCGACTCGGCCCCTTTTAGATTGGGCTTGGGCATGCGGAAAATGGGGAGTGGGTATTGGGCCACGGTTTTGGGCCGACAGTGGGGTTTTGTTTTGGGTACAATTGTTTTGGGTTAAGATATAAAATGGGTTATGGGTTTAAAAATATAAAAAGGGGTTTTGTTATATAAAAAGAAAGCTTTGCAAAATAATTTATAAATTGTAAAGATGATAATATGATAAAATATAATATTTGTGAAATGCTTGATGCTTAAAATAAAAAAAATAAAAAATAAAAAATGCGATGCCGTTTTGCGAAAATAAAATAATATATAATATTAGGATAAAAGTATGATTATGATATAAAAAATGCAAATGACAATAAAAATGCAAATAATAATGATAATAATGATATATATATACATATATATGCCTATATTTTAAAATCGTTTTAAAGTGTCAAAAATATTTAAAATTGTAAATAAAATCAGAAGAGATGGGACAAAATTGGGTGTCAACATAGTTAAGAATCACCTTAAAACGAATTTCAAAACCGAACTGAATCTAAATTTGAAAAAGACGGACTCTTTTCATTTTCAAAGGAAAAGTGAATTGTTTTCGAGTGTTTGAAACCTGGAAATAAAACTTGAGTTTTTATATATTAAAAAGGATTATTTTAGATTTAAGCTCAAGAATGTAGTCATTTCTGAACTGTACACATGAACGGAAAATATATCAAAATGCTTTGAGTGGTTTTGAAACAAAATCTGGGCCAAGGAAAGCCCAAAAATGACACTCCTTGAAAGCCTTTTTTTTTTTGCAAGCAACTTAACTCAAATGATTTAAAAAAAGGTAAAACATATCTTGGACTTGAGTTAAAGTATGGGTTATGGACTTACGGAGTATGACTTGGCCTTGGGGACAGCATGAACAAAAAGAAAGAAAACCATTTTATATCACTTTTGTCTAAAATTCAAAACTTGTCATTACAAATGAATTATACTCATTTTTAAACCTAGAAAAGATTTTCAGAACAGTGCAAGTGTTATTGGATAATATTGTTTGGCTAAAAGTGGAGTTCTATTCAAATTAATATATGGGTGTTCTTAGTCCGAAATAAATTGATCCCCGTGCATACTATTTTGTCGGAAGTCTAACTCTTATTTTCAGATAAAATTTTTGAGTTTCGAATAAATGAATGTCAAGTATTTTGTGGATATTTTAAGCACTTTAAGCGATTCAAATTATTAAAGCATGCTATAGAACCCGTAGGTCAGTCGTATTCTATGGATTCTTAATACCGGGTGTCTAACACCTTCCTCGGGGGGTCACCAAAATCCTTACCTTGACTCTGGTTTAGATAGGATTTTTCAATTGATTTTGAATAAACCCTTTCACACTGGTTTTCCTAATTTACCTATAAATTAGGCAGTAACTTTAAACACATTATCCAACTTAGAGCACCATCCCAAATTCATAGTAGCCTTTATGCATTCCCGCGTAAAAGTGAACCATAACAAACTGGGCAAGCACAGGCAGAGCCTTCTAAGTCGTATCTTATACCCTCAAAGCAGCTGCTAGGGCGGTGTCAACATTTATCGATCCCTTCTGAACCTCTTGAAGAACTTTATGTCGGGCTTGGTACACCGTATGAGTCTTTTCTATAATAATGTCCATCTTCAGCTGATGGACTATGGAATTCGTGTAAGACATACTCACTTTCTGTGGCCTCATGAAGGGAAGTGTTGCAATCGATCAGATCCTGATCGTGCTTGACCTGCCTATCATACCGAGCAGACATATTATCATACCGAGCAGACATATTAGTCAAAGCTCTCTCCACGGAAGCCGTGTCTTTCTAACAAGCCTCGAGTTAGTAAGTACAAATCTTCTATCAGTGCTCGCTATTTGAGCCGAGTACATGTGGATTGCGGCTAGACCGCCATAGAGGTGCTCATCCCTAGAGAAGGAAAATATATTACTTCCTATTGGTAGGGATACTCCTTTGTATACATGTATCATTTTTCATTGTGGTTGGGCAAACTCATCGATCCCGTGATTTTGGAATTTTGTCAAAAATAAAAAGTGTGTCTGGCCTAGATCGGCTCGACATTTTGGAGGACTGTAGCGTGTCTTTGATACCTTTCTTCTCAAGTGGGGGAGGATTTTACTCTTGCCCACTTAATTCGCCTCTATTCTCCCAAAAGTTTTAGGGTGGGGGTCATTCCATTATTCCCTCGTTGACAAAATGCTTTAATCGCTAGTATCGATGATGACTCTGACCGAGGATTGATGGAGAGATACGCCGTCATTGAGACCAATAACCTAGTCAAGACACCAGAAGCGCCTATCCCAGAGCATATGGAATTTTGACCGTAAGTGTTCTATCTACGCATGTCTTCTCTATTTCGTCTTTTTGGATTTTTAAATGATGTATCTGAATTTCATGCTTCTTCTTTTACCAGCCATAGCTTAGATGCCGGACTCAATATCCGGCTTGGCCCGCTGGGTCCAAAATATTATGGACTACACGCCCTCTACCCTTCGTACATGGCAGGAGATCACGTCAAAACACAATTAGAAGGGAAAAAATCATGGTATTCCGAAGAGAGCATCAATTTGAGCTGTTGCGGAGGTTCCCAAGGATGCAGATGCAGCTCTACAGCAAATTATGCAAGTTGCAGCTCAATTAGGACCGGATCCGGAGGCTGCTTCTTCCGTTGGATCCAAAAGGTCATTATCTCCCTCCTCAAGTCAAAAGAGTTCGACCATGTGCCGAGGAGCAGGGTAGCTAGGGGCTGCATCTATTTAGGGAGATTGACTTATCTGAAAAGATGAATTCTTGCACCCCTTTCTTCCTAACTCTTGGTAGAGTCGGAGGTGTGACTCAAGGCCCTGCATCTATTTCGTGTGTTCTGTCATCATCACGGGCCGCCTCTGCTCTTGTTCCTTATAAGAGGGCTCCTACGCACCCAGGGTCTTGTGTCCGAAGGGCGAACTGAGGATCCCAGCACTGGCCTGCGTAGTGAGGGTCCTTGAAGCTCCCGCAGATCATGGCTAGTTGATACTTTCCCAGAGCGAGTCCACAATCCTACTGCTCCTCGATAGGTCACTTTCTCTGTTCCTCAAGAATGCAACCTTCTTTCTCGGCCAGTAGAGGTTGCCAATTATTTATGCCCTTTGTCGAGTGAGAGAGGCAAGGAGAAGATGAGGAATGTTTCTGGCAATTACTTACTTAATGATGGTGCTCACGCAGCCGCCTAGGTATGTGACCATCTTACCTTTCAACTTGTTTTTTTATATAGGGATTCCCGATTTCTCCTGATCCATCCTTCAACCCAGGCAAGCCTGCTTACCATGGAAGGTTTTCAACTGAAGTTTATCAAAGAGAGGGAGAGGATGTTGTATTATTAGAAGTTGCAAGAGAGCCTCCCGGTTCTAGAAACCCAGCTATTTTCAATGGAGGATATGGAGGCCAGGTTGGCCCAGTCAGAGCAAGATAGGAGAATTTACAGTGAGGAGGCTGCCAAGTTTCACAAGGAGCTCCTGGATCTTCAGAAGAATGGGTCGAGCATCAAGAGCATTTTGCTGATGTGGTTCAGAGGGAAACAGACATGGCGAAAAGGAATCGGGTCTTGGAAATTGAACTCGAGGTTTGTTAGAAAGACACGGCTTCCGTGGAGAGAGCTTTGACTAATATGTCTACTCGGTATGATAATATGTCTGCTCGGTATGATAGGCAGGTCAAGTACGACCAGGATCTGATCGATTGCAACACTTCCCTTCAGGAGGCCACAGAAAGTGAGTATGTCTTACACGAATGCCATAGTCCATCAGCTGAAGATGTACATTATTATAGAAAAGACTCATACGGTGTACCAAGCCCGACATAAAGTTCTTCAAGAGGTTCAGAAGGGATCGATAAATGTTGACACCGCCCTAGCAGCTGCTTTGAGGGTATAAGATACGACTTAGAAGGCTCTGCCTGTGCTTGCCCAGTTTGTTATGGTTCACTTTTACGCGGGAATGCATAAAGGCTACTATGAATTTGGGATGGTGCTCTAAGTTGGATAATGTGTTTAAAGTTACTGCCTAATTTATAGGTAAATTAGGAAAACCAGTGTGAAAGGGTTTATTCAAAATCAATTGAAAAATCTTATCTAAACCAGAGTCAAGGTAAGGATTTTGGTGACCCCCCGAGGAAGGTGTTAGACACCCGGTATTAAGAATCCATAGAATACGACTGACCTACGGGTTCTATAGCATGCTTTAATAATTTGAATCGCTTAAAGTGCTTAAAATATCCACAAAATACTTGACATTCTTTTATTCGAAACTCAAAAACTTTATCTGAAAATAAGAGTTAGACTATCGAAAAAATAGTATGCACGGGGATCAATTTATTTCGGACTAAGAACACCCAAATATTAATTTGAATAGAACTCCACTTTTAGCCAAACAATATTATACAATAACACTTGCACTGTTCTGAAAATCTTTTCCAGGTTTAAAAATGAGTATAATTCATTTGTAATGACAAGTTCTGAATTTTAGACAAAAGTGATATAAAATGGTTTTCTTTCTTTTTGTTCATGCTGTCCCCAAGGCCAAGTCATACTCCGTAAGTCCATAACCCATACTTTAACTCAAGTCCAAGATATGTTTTACCTTTTTTTAAATCATTTGAGTTAAGTTGCTTGCAAAAAAAAAAGGCTTTCAAGGAGTGTCATTTTTGGGCTTTCCTTGGCCCAGATTTTGTTTCAAAACCACTCAAAGCATTTTGATATATTTTCCGTTCATGTGTACAGTTCAGAAATGACTACATTCTTGAGCTTAAATCTAAAATAATCCTTATTTAATATTAAAAAACTCAAGTTTTATTTCCAGGTTTCAAACACTCGAAAACAGTTCACTTTTCCTTTGAAAATGAAAAGAGTCCGTCTTTTTCAAATTTAGATTCAGTTCGGTTTTGAAATTCGTTTTAAGGTGATTCTTAACTAAACAATGTACATATTGTTTGCCTATCCTAGATTCGTAACTGTGATAAGGTTCCAATACATATATCAGGGTATTTTTTATTACAAGCAATATACAAGATATACATATATGAAATGAAAGAGGCTGGTGGGCGTATCTAATCCCACCAGTTACTATTTTCACTGATAGTTGGGCCTTCAATACGCGGTTACTACGAACTCGATAAAAAATTATGCAGTTGAGCCGTAGCCAAACTAGGCTGGATATGCAGTGTGTGATAGATCTGTCTTCCGCTGAAGGAAGTATGGGCCCATCTCGCATAGATGGGGCAGGAACAAACAAAGGGGAAACAAGAATCCCAAGTTAGAAGGTATCTAATACTTATCACGTAATTAGTATGAAATAAACAAACACACAAGAGGAAACAAACATATTTAAGGACTAAATTAAACCGTATAAGCAAATCAGACTAACATACAATAATGCGAGGAATATAAACAAATGAACTAGGCCCAATAACTGGTCTTGAAACAGGAGAGAAACAGAAAATGAAATCACCTAAATGGGCCAAGCCCAAACCAAAAATGCAAAAGAGGAGAGCACCACTATCACAGCCCATTACAGAATTAATTGAACCTAGGTGATATATGTTGGAGTGTATGGCCAGTATCCATGGTGTACTCAGTATACCATCATATACTACCAATAGATCCCTTGTATATCGCAAGAGTGTTCAAACTTACAACAAAAAGGACAACTGAGATTTCAATGCAATGCAAACAGGCCTTTTGACTCTTACATTCAAGCAGAGATGTTCATAATTTGATCCTACGTGTCCAACATCATTTTCCAGTTCATTTTATTGGAAACTATGCATATGTATAAGAGGAAAGCAGCCACACTGCTCAGTTTCTAGGTTCAGTAAGTGATGGTGCAATTTATTCAATGATCAGGCACACACACCAACAGATTCAGACTATTTAATTTAACTAAAAGTGCACAGATGGTTGTCTATTTCTTAGCAAATAGAGGCATAGGAAAAAGGACTCATTCAAGACCCTAACAAAGTGGCTCAAGGTACGTGGCATGATTCTCACAGGTAAGATGAACTTCAACAGGCATGTAGAGTGTTTCAGTTGGGATTATCAATTTAGAGATTCCAAAATAAGCAATCATGGATACATTCAAGACTTAGTCAGGCCTTATGATATATTAACTTAGGCTAACAATGACAAGAATTTAAGACATCTTAAGATGAAGACAGTGTACTGTCATACAAGCTATTAAACCATCACATATAGAATAGTATGCAAAAACACATGGTCTCTTAGTATAAACACACAGAAGGATTCATAAATTCAAACAACAAACAACCTGAAGACCTAGACAATATGTATTAGACTTTCCACAAAAGCTATAACAGGCTTAATCACATCAGACTTATCAAGGATAAGATTAACATGGGTAAATAAGTTATGACCAGCTATTACACTTGCAACAGGTGGTTCAAAAGAGGTATTCTTAGCAGCATAAGAGGCAGACTTGGCTTCTAAAATGCATAGACACATATTTCCATAATTTAGACTAGCAAATATTAGACAAGACCAACAGATATGGTAGACACCAAGTAAAAACTCTTAAAGTCATTCATATTATGGATGCATCCCAAAGTAAGATAAACAATTAACTAAAACTGACCTATGATGTTATCAACCAAACTAATCAAACACCAATCCAACACCCTCTAATAGATCCATAGATTATCACATAGAGGCCAAACAACTTGGAATGACGCATTAGGAGGCAAGGCAGCTTGTAACAGATGTATTAAGAAGCATTTATGATCTGGGGACATTACATATTTCACCTATAACACTTTTCCAACTAAGAAGGTCACAGAAATGTCATGTTTTTAGCAAGACAAGTGAACATAATTCAATAGGCTAAGATAAACAGTTTAATCATCTTCTCCTAATCGTCATATCAAACACATCAACTCAATCTTTTCAAACCTAAGTTTAACTTAAAAAATCTCTCGTGACCCATTAAAAAACACCAGTTAGCCTATTTAGCCAAATTAAAACCAAGTTTTATTTTCAATCTCACATTGACGCATATTCATCAGCATATCACATGTGAAACTACCATTAAGCTAAATTAGACACAAAAAGAAACCAAGCTTCATTTTTTGAGCTCATAGATGAATTGAAACAATGTTAACAGTCCATTCTTAGTTAAACATATTACATGCTTGGTTACAAAGGTACCTAAGCTAATATTAACAGCCTTAAACAACAATTTAACTACTGATAATCATATAAGGTCAATCATCACTTCATTATGAACTGAAAATCAGGCTTAACTAAATCAACATGGCTTGTGAGCAGTGTAAGATTAGCTAAATATGAAATTTAAACACATAACACATAATAGCTAATCACAGAACACTATTTAAATAAGAACATAAAAAGAAAGTCGAATCACCTTGTGTGGAGGCAGCCGAAAGGTTGAAGGTGGCTTGAATCTTCAATCTGGGACATCGAACGAGCAAATCACACAAAAAGGGAAGGTTTTAGTAGTGAAAGGACTAATTAGGCTAGGCATGGGTTCTGCCAAAGGGCTAGATCCCAACTTGAGCAATAAATAGTCGAACATAACTTGAAAATGGCTCTTAACAATGTAAAAGCAAGAGATTCAAGTTTCGAACCGTTAAAATAAAGGAATAAGGTCTCAATTTATAGAACTCGATGGAACCCCTAGCAAAGCCAAGGATCCGATGTGTGAGAACCAAATTGGGGAGAAAGTTTCCTCAAATTCGTTTTTCAACCAATAGAAAATCGAATTTTAAATCAAATCGGACAAGGGATAATAAATGCTTGCAAGCAAAAGCACAAGTAAAAAGGGGCGACCTCACCTTGGGGGTATGGATCGCGATGATGTGCGAGGTGAGAGAAGGGAGGGCAGCATCGTACGAGCTCTAGCCTTGCAAAAAATGGCAACGACGCCGCAGAGCCTTCAGAGGAGAGAGAGGACCACTAGGGTTCATCGTGAAAACCTGAGAAGGGGAATGAGACCTTTGCCCTTATCCCTTTACGTCTTATGTCTGGGCCTGGCCCGAGTTTAGGCTAACACGGCCCGGGCTCGACTGACTTAAAATAAAAGAGGCCAACAATTGTGATTAAAATCAGCCTTAATCCATTTTCTGACCATTTTGCAAATGTGGCCATTTCTTAAATTAAGAAATTTCCAAGAAATTTTAAAAATACCAAATTAAATAAGTATCTTCATTTTAAGTCCAAATTTGACACTAATTAGGATTAAAGAAATTACAATCGTCCAAACGTCTTTTTAATTTTAAAACATGCTTGAAATTGAGATGTAATATATTTATCATATTTAATTAGACAACTTCCCGACTTTGACGTAGTGGGACATTAGTTCTTTAATTTTAAAAATTCTTTTAAAACAATTACGTTTATAATCGTCGGTTAAAATTCCAAAATTGTGACTAATGATAAAAAAAATTATGAACAATAAGACATGATGTCACACCCCTTTTTTTACCTTCTAAAAAACTAGTTTTATGGTTAAAAGGGTTTTTGCACTTAAAGTGATATATTGAAAAGGGATTATTTATTATTACAGAGTCGTCACTTGAAATTGAGTTTTGGTGTTCCAAGTCACCTTATGAATCCATAATCAAAAGGAAATGACTCTTTATTTTTTTGGTCTGCGAAAACAAAAGATTGGGTAAGGAATTATGCCGACCGAGGGAAGGTGTTAGGCACCCCTCGAGTCGAGTCTCGTGGTTCTAGCATGGTCGCTTTATCAACTTATACATAGTTTAATCTATTTGTTGGATAAATTGTGTTACAAGCCTTGATTTGCTCGTGCTTTTTATTGTTGAATTTTTACCAGTTTTAACCCAGATGTGTAACTGCATTCTGGATCATGGCATACACCGGCTTAGAAGCGTAACCGCTTTCTTCGCTCGTATATATCATACCTAATTTTGTTTGTCTATGCGTCTTAGTTTCAATTAATGAAGAATTAATTATTAAAAAAAATTCCAAGGTGCGTAACCACATCCTTTAATTTTAAATGTCTCAACATAAGATGCGTGACCGCATTCTTAAATGAAATGAAATTAAATTAATTAATACGTGCATAAATCTCATCTAACGTTAAAAGGGATTTCAATATTTGCCTATTTTTATGAATGACTAAAAAAAGTATATTTAAGCTCGAATTTTCGTTTCCCAAGACCAACACCTCGTGACCACACTAATCTAATCCATCTTATGAATAAAGATTTACTTGTTTCTAAACCTTAAAATGCTCGCAGTAGATAACTTGCAATTAATCCCAAAAAGAATAAACATTGAAATAATTTTTTTATTAGATAAACTGTGTTTATTCTAGTAAAGAGCTATCAGCAAAAATTACTCAACATTCAAAGGAAAAAAAATTAAATCAACAAAACCCAAACAAATTGTAAAGAAAATGAATATTAAAGACCCATATTCCTTTATTCGTATTAAACTAACACATAAGATATAATCCATCTGTTAACCAATATCTGACTATCTGCAACGGATATAATTAACTAACACTAGCAATAAGCATTCAAAAAGATCCAATCTTTATAAAACTAATACGTAACAGAAAGTAGAAAGCTTATTGATAAAACTCACGATTAAAATATGGTAGAAGAAACATTGTATTCAAGCATAACAATTCACCATCGCAATCGAAACAAAAATGCCGAGATTCGGGAACTTTAAAGATATGAGAATGAGATAGAAATCGACCTTAATTAAACAAGTTGTTTCTTTGAATCTGTAATGTTGGACTAGACCGTCAAACCGGAGAACTTCGAACTGCAATGATTAACCTCGCTCGACATGGAGTGGGGATGTTGGTTTCGGGTTCACTGTTGTCTTTTAATGGAGTTTAAATGGCTATGGGTTGCCATGATAGTTGTTAGATTTCTCTTGGGTTGTGCGGCTGCTTTTTTTGGGTCCCCCTTTGCGGCTGAAAAATATATGCGTCTACGGTGGGAAACAACAATTGCAAGAAACGGGAAATAAGTAACCGCTAACTATTACAACAAATTGAAATTACAACCACTTTGTTTTCTTTGGGTCGAGTGATGACACACTGCTGTCTTTAAGACAAGATTGCCCCGTATATATCCTTTTACGTTCGGACAATAGTCTCCCAAGATAAAACAACAACTTAACAAATGAGCAAAGGAAACTCAAGTGTTACTATTAGCGAATATTCATACTATATTTGTAATTATGATAGATGTATATTTAAGGTAACTTAAAATTCTTATTGTATTAGGAATCAACCATTTTAGGTAAGTTAGGATTCTTATTGTATTAGGAATCAACACGTACAACTATATATATTGTGATTAATGAAAGGATTCCCGAAGGGAAATTACTCCAATCTTACATGGTATCAAGAGCCAAACCCTAATCCTTACACTTCTCTTTTCTTACTCTCGGCCCACGCCACCCCTAACCCCTTTTCCCTCTCGGCTGACGGCAATATTTCGTAGCCATGTCTCGCCCTACTTCCCCCACCAATTCCGGTTCTTCCACTGGCACGCTTGACAACCCCCATCAACGTTCATCGTCTTCTTTTCATCCGGCATTCGTCGTTACCAACATCAAGAATTTTATCTCTTTCATTCTTGACCAAGAAAACTGTCAATATTCCATGTGGATAAAACTGTTCTATATTCATGCATTTGCGTACAATGTACTAGACCATATTGATGATTCTGTTCCTCGTCCAACCGATGTTGCAGATTCGACCTGGCGTCGCCTTGACGCCATCGTCAAACAATGGATCTACGGCACCATCTCTGAAGACTTGTTGTGTACTATCATGAAAACAGGTGCTACAACACGTGAACTTTGGGTACGGTTAGAAGAAAATTTTCAAGATAATAAAAATATTCGGGCCGTGTATTTGGAAGAGCAGTTCAACAATATGCGTATCGAGAATTTTAACATGTCTGAATACTATAAACAACTAAAACTCATAACCGACCAACTTTCCAACGTAGGGGCATCTGTTTCAGAGACCAAGATGGTACTTAAACTAGTTGCGGGGTTACCGAAATGTGAATATGATGCACTTGCAACGATGATTCAACAGGCCGACCCCTACCAAGCTTCAGTAAAGCACGTTCACAACTTTTGTTGGAAGAGACCCGCCGTGCTAAACAAGAGGAGCACAATCAGAAGGCATTAGCCGTTGACGGCATGGCACCACCAATGGACACCTCCACCCAGCCACCACCGCAAGACCACCAACAGCAGCAGTCCCGCGGCGGAGGGCGTGGCGGCAGAGGTCGCGGTAACAACAATAAGGGGAAGGGTCGCGGCAAGGGCAACCGAAACCAGCAGCAGGCAGGCCCAGCACCTGCTGCCTACTATCAGTGGGCTGGACAACCCTCTTGGCCCAATATCGAGAACTGGGCCTTGTCTGCATGCCCCTACCCAACATTAGGGGCCCAATTCCAGCAAGGCTGGCAACCAGGCCTCTTGGGCTCTGCCCTAACCAATCGGCAGGCCCACCAGCAGCAACATGCCCATTTGGTAGCAGCAGCAAGGCAGCATCCTGGCCCCCACAGATTTGGGCCAGGCCTTCAACATCGTGAACCTTCAACAACCCGACGATAATTGGTACATGGACACCGGAGCCACGTCTCACCTCACCCGGTCGACAGGTAACTTATCTCAACTGCTTCGGTTAAAATGTCCTCAATTTATTACTGTCGGCAATGGTCATCGCATTCCAATTGAAGGTTACGGTAACACACATACCAAACATCCCCACTCGCCTTTCTCCCTAAATCACGTCCTTTACACCTCTAACATCATTAAAAACTTAATCTTTGTTTGGAAATTCACTAGCAATAATTATGTGTTTGTCGAATTTGACCCTTTTGGTTTTTCTGTGAAGGATCTCAATACGGGAAAAATTCTTACGCGTTGCAATAGTGTGGGAGACCTCTACTCTTTCACTCAATCTTCCGCTATCAGACCGCAATCACATCTATCCCTTGCGACTATCTCTCCCTCAACTTGGCACAACAGACTCGGGCACCGCAGAGACCTTGTTTATACTTTTCTTAGGACTACTAAGCGTATTCAATGTAATAATGAAAAACTTGCCCAACACTGTTTTTCTTGCCCGCTCGGTAAGCACACTCGTCTTCCATTTATGTCATCCAACAGTGTTACTTTTTCTCCTTTTGATATTGTTCATGCTGATTTGTGGACATCTCCGATTGTTAGCTCTTTGGGTCACAAATTTTATCTAGTATTCTTAGATGATTTTTCACACTTTGTCTGGATATACCCACTGAAATTCAAATTTGAAGTTTTTGCTAAGTTCCTTGAATTACAAAAATTCATTAAAACACAGTTTGAAAAATGTATCAAATCATTCCAATGTGATAATGGACGTGAATTTAATATCTCAACATTTCACAATTTCTGCTCTAAACAAGGCATGGTTTTCCATTTTTCCTGTCCCTATACTTCCTCCCAAAACGGAAAGGCTGAAAGAATTATACGTACCATCAATAACATAGTTCACACCCTTCTGTTTCATGCCTGTCTTTCACCACCTTTTTGGGTCTATGCTGTTAAAATGGTAGAATCCCTTCTTAATATTTTACCAACTAGCACTATCCAAAACAAGACCCCTACCGAAATCATATACCGTAGGTTCCCATCCTATGACCATCTCCGTATTTTCGGCTGCTTATGCTACCCCAACATAGCCTCCACTGCACCTCACAAACTCGCCCCTCGCACCATGCCCTGTGTCTTCGTTGGTCTCTCTCCTACTCATCGGGGCTACCTGTGCTATGACATTGCCACTCGCAAAATCATCGTCTCCCGTCACGTCACCTTTGACGAGATGACTTTTTCTTTTTCAAATCTCCAAAAATTTCAGACCACCGATTACACATTTCTCGATGAACCGAATCTGTCTTCGGCTATCCAATCTTTGTACCATCGGCAGTCCACTGTTCCGACAGAGCTTGCGCCAGCAGCTCTGTCCCCGCCACTGTCCGGTATTGTCTCCGACCAAACACCTTCCAGCTCTCGGTCGAACACTCCACCAGTACCTCTGCTGCCTCCAGCTACGTCTCCTGGCCCTCCAGTAACCCTACTGCCTCCAGCTACGTCTCCTGCCCCTCCAGTAACCCTACTGCCTCCAGCTACGTCTCCTGCCCCTTAGCACTACTGTTTCCTCCAGCACCCGATAGCCCACAACCTCAAAATCCTGACCACCCACTGCTACCTACCCATCGTATGGAGACTCGTGCACAATACGGGATTTTCAAACCCAAGGTCCATTTTAACCTCTCCGCACAAACCATATTACCCATTCCAAAAAATCCAAAACTAGCCAAACTGGACCCTAATTGGAATGCGGCCATGTGCGAGGAATTTAATGCTTTGACTACGCAGAACACTTGGGATTTGGTACCTAGATCGGACGGTGTTAATGTTATCCGGTACATGTGGTTATTTCGTCACAAGTACAGAGACAGTGGTGACTTGGAGGGGTATAAGGCAAGATTAGTTGCTAATGGCATGAATCAGCAGGAGGGTATTGATTGTGGTGAGACATTCAGTTCGGTTGTTAAACCGGCTACTATTCAGATTGTTCTCAGCATTGCCATGGGCATGCATTGGCTGATTCATTAGCTTAATGTCAAGAATGCGTTTTTTCATGGGGATTTGAAAGAAACAATGTACATACATCAGCCCCTGGCTTTGTTCATTCGACAGTTCCGCAGTTTGTATGTCATCTCATGAAGTCCTTGTATGGATTGAAACAGGCACCCCGCGCTTGGTATGATCGCTTTGCCAAATATCTTATGCAAATCGTATTTACATGTAGTAAGTGTGATAACTCTCTCTTCACTTTCCATCGAGGAAGCAGCACTGCTTATTTGCTATTATATGTGGATGATATTGTTTTTACTGCCTCCTCTGACGGGTTGAAGAATGAAATCATTGCTCTACTCAAAACTGAATTTGCTATGACTGACTTGGGCAAGCTGAGTTATTTCTTGGGTATATCCGTGACCAGATCTGCAGCTACTATATTTTTGTGTCAGCGCAAATATGTGAAGGAGATAGTACACAGGGCTAAGATGGCAAATTGCAAAATTATGCCAACTCCGGTTGACTCGAAATCCAAGCTCAGTGCCAATGAGGATGCATTAGTTTCTGATCCCACTCTATATCAGAGCCTTGCAGGTGCTCTTTAGTATCTGACATTCACTAGGCCTGATATTGCATATGTCGTTCAGCAGGTGTGTCTGCTTATACACGACCTTCGAGAGTCCCAGTTTGCAGCCCTCAAACGTATTATTAGATACGTTAATGGCACACTGTACTTTGGACTGCATCTCTACCCCACTGTTCCGATCAAGTTACTCTCCTACACAGATGCAGATTGGGCAAGATGCCCGGACACACGTCGCTCCACCTCAGGATACTGTGTATTTCTTGGGGATAATCTCATTTCATGGTCCGCCAAGCGGCAGGCCACGGTATCCCGTTCGAGTGCTGAAACAAAGTATCGCGGAGTTGCTAATGTCGTTGCTGAGCTCTGTTGTCTTCGAAATCTTCTTTTGGAGCTCCGGTGTCCACCGCGTAAGGAATCTATAGTCTTTGTGACAACATATCGCCATCTATATGTCTCACAATCCGGTCCAACATCACGGACCAAGCATATCGAGATGGATATTCACTTTGTGCGTGAGAGTTGTTGCCTGGTTAGGTCAAAATAGTACACGTGCCTTCCTCCTATCAGTATGCAGTATTTTCACAAAGGGTCTACCACGACAGCTCTTCATCGACTTCCGATCCAACCTTAGCGTTCAGCCTCATCCCGCTCCGACAGAAGGGGAGTATTAGCGAATATTCACAGTATATTTGTAATTATGATAGATGTATATTTAAGGTAACTTAGGATTCTTTGTATTAGGAATCAACCATTTTAGGTAAGTTGAGATTTTTATTGTATTAGGAATCAACCTCTGTACAACTATATATATTGTGATTAATGAAAGGATTCCCGAAGGGAAATTACTCCAATCTTACAGTTACTTTGAAGAACTTAGAGTACGAAATGATGTTGGAGAGTAAGAAGAAGAGTTCTGATTTTTTTATGTCTCTAATCTCAACAATTGAGCCAAAGGCTTCAATTTATAATGTAAGGAGGGTGACTTCTCAACTAGTCAACTAATGGCTGTTAATAGTCATGTAATGGCAATTAGTGAGGAGTTATTCAGCCAAGTAAATGACTGAATTTATATGCATAGTAATGGAGATTTATTGAGGATTTATTCAGCCAAGTAAATGACTGAATTTATGTGCAAAGTAATGGAGACTTAATTCTCCAAAACCAACCCAAAAAATAGAAACTTTCTGCCTTCCGTCGAGAGTTCTCTTCCCAATTTTATCTTTCCTGAAACTCCATTGACCAAACTGTAAATATTAAGCAATTTGAGTCCAAAAAAGATAATATCATAAGAAGCCCAAAGCCCTAGGCCCATGACCCGAGCCCGGACCGGACGGGCGGGCGGCGGCGGCGCGCGTGTGGGCTTAGCCTCAAACCCAAGCACACATAGGTCCTCCCTCCTTCAAACACATGGGTTATCCCTTGGGGTCCCAAACCCTTTGCTATTTTTTAGACTTATAAATAGAACTAATCTTCCTTTCTCCACCGATGAGGGAGATTTGTTCCACACTATATTTTCATGCTTCAAGCACCTCACTTCGTGGACCAATATCTCTTTCATTTCTCAATGAAATTTAACAATCCTTGGCCCTATGGTCATCTACTCACTTAGTAGATTATGCACGTGTGAAGAATCAAAGTATCCAACATGCGGAACCCTAGTGTTAAAGTCATTAAATATGGGTGGACGCAACTCCCACCAAAGGCAAATTTCCAACAATCCCTCTTGAAAGATATTTTGCGCACTCACAGGGTACTTATTTCCAGTAATATTTCAGCGTACCGATGTTGCATCAGGAGAGGTAACTTCAGTTTTGAACCTTCCATAGTTAAATACCATCAGACTTACTTACTGCGAAGTGAACGTGATATTTTGAACCATCAGTGTTTAGTGTAAGACAAGTCAATAGTACCAACACAACAACTTTCCTTACTCAGTTCTTCGTAATGTTTTGTCCGTTGTGGCCATGCATACTTCTTGGATTCTTAAGTGCGTTCATTTAAGGCGTCCTGTCCTCGTACTTAAATTGGTGGTCTCCTACAAGGTATCCTGCTATACCCCACTTTACAAGTGTTAGGAATAATTAAAAGTTTCCCCAAACCTAACCTCAACCGTTGAGGATCATTAAAGGTTTTGGAAACTTAACCTTTATCCACACTGCAGATAGCACTTAACGTTTATCGCGGGAACGACTTTGGGTTTATGTTCCATACAGAGATCATAACCCGAAGTGCTCTTGCTTCTACCGAAGCGCTCAACTGAACCTTTACCGCTTAGTTTTCCCATTGAACCAAATTCCTAGGATCTCTAGTCAGTAAGGTTGGGTTACAACCGTATTGGTTCTTAAAGTTTGGGTTTTAAGCCCATTCCCCTAGACAAGCAAAATATCTGATCTCTGGGTATGCCCTTTGTCAGTGGGTCTGCGATGTTATCCTTTGATTTTATGTAATCAATGGATATTATACGCGTGGTGATCAGCTGCTTAACGGTCTTATATCTCCATCGAATATGACAAGATCTGCCGTTGTACATAGAACTCCGTGCCCTTTCTAAAGCCGACTGGCTGTCGCAGTGAATTATCACTGAAGGTACGAGTTTGTCCCAATAAGGGACATCCTCTAAGAAGTCGTGAAGCCACTCAACTTCTTCTCCTGCTTTGTCTAAAGCGATAAACTATGATTCTATCGTGGATCGGGCGATGCAAGTTTGCTTAGAGGATTTCCAAGACACAGCCCCACTACCAATTATAAATATATACCCACTGGTGGACTTGGTGTTCTCTATATCAGTTATCCAGTTTGCATCACTGTACCCCTCTAGGACAATTGGATATCTCGAATAATGCAACCCCTAAGTTAGCATGTATTTCAAGTATCATAGTACCCGATTCAATGCCTTTCAATGATCATTACTCGGATTACGCGTAAACCTAGACAACTTGTTGATTGCATAAGCAATATCAGGTCAAGTGCAGTTTGTTATGTACATCAAACTCGCAATCACCTGTGCATATTGCTCCTGGAATACGGGTACACCACGATTTTTATCAAGCTTTTGATTTCTATCCAGTGGTGACTTCATAGGCGAACTGTCAAACACCTCAAACATCCTCGATATAGTGAGACTGAGATAAGACCAGCCGGTCATACATCTTAGAGATTTTTGTCCCTAAGATGACATATGCAATACATATATCCTTCATGTCGAAGCATTGTTTCAACATGTTCTTAGTCTTTAGGATTAAGCTAGGACTGCTTCCTATGATCAACATGTCATCTACGTACATGCATATCATAACGAACGAGTCAGAGTTACATTTCATGTAGACACATTTGTCATAATCATTAATGGAGAAACCCTTTGATAGTAAAGTACTATCAAACTTTTCGTGTCATTGCTTCGGAGTTTGTTTTAGCCCGTGCAGAGATTTGATGAGTCAACATACTTTCTTCTCTTGCCCTGGAACCACATACCCCTCGGGTTGTTCCATATAAATTTCTTCTTTCAAATCACCATTTAGAAAGGTTGTCTTAACATCCATTTGATGTATCTCAAGGTCATGCAACGCTGCAATCGCAATGAATACTCGTATGGACGTCATCCTAGACACCGGGGAGTACATGTTAAAATAGTCAAGGCCTTCTTTCTGTCGATAGCCCTTGACTACCAACCTAGATTTGTACTTGTCTATAGATCCATCTACTTTATACTTCCGTTTGAGTATCCATTTACAACCCAATGATTTATTTCCCAGAGGAAGATCAATCAACTCCCAAGTATGGTTATGCAGGATGGAGTCTATTTCACTCTTAATAGCTTCTTTCCATAGTGGTGCCTCTAGAGTTGACAATGCTTCAGTAATTGTCCTTGGTTCGTCATCAACCATATAAGCTACAAGTCAGGACCGAAGGTTTTATCCTTCATAACCCTTTTACTTCGTCTTGGTTCTATCTGTGGTGTCTCCAAGTTCTGAGGATCTGGAACACTAGATTCTGGATATTCAGCCACTTCGAAGTCCACTAGACCTGAACCATCTAGATTCAAGCAGGCAATGACTCCTGCTTTCTGAGAGCTCTGTCATAACTTCGTTGGTGAAATGTTATGTCTTTTTCCTTTCTAGGAAAAGTGACCTCAAATAATTGAGCATTCCTTGATTCTATGATTGTACCCCTGTGGATATCTGAAATATCTAACTTATGCCCTAAGAGGCAATAAGCACTACTGTTATTTGCATATCCGATGAAAATGCAATCTACAGTCTTAGGCCCAATCTTGACATGCTTTGGCTTAGGCACTTCGACCTTTGCCAAACAACCTCACACCTTTAAATATTTGTAGTTGGGTTTCTTTCCCTTCGGTGATTCATATGGAGTTTTGACCTTACCCTTATATGGGACTCTATTAAGAATTGTATTAGCGGTAAGGACAACTTCTCCCCACATATTTTGGGAAAGACCGGAATTGATGAGTAAGACATTCATCATTTCCTTCAATGTGCGGTTCTTGCGTTCAGCAACACCGTTCGACTGATGTGAGTATGGAGCCATCGTTTGATGAACAATGCATGATTCGGCACAATGTTCCTCAAAGGGCGCTACATATTCTCTCCCTCTATCGCTACGTATTGATTTAATCTGCATGCTTAGTTGGTTCTCAACTTCTGCTTTGTAGCGTCGGAATTCTTTAAAGGCTTCATCTTTACTTTTCAATAAATAAAGGTAACAATACCTTGTTCTATCATCAATGAATGTCACAAAGTACTTGTCGCCCCCTAGTTTGTGCAAACTTCAAATCACATATATCTGTGTGAATAAGTTCTAGAGGAGCGGTAATTCTTTCAACGGATCGAAAATGAATCTCTGTAAGTTTTCCCTGTTGAGGGTTTACGTCGATACACGGCAATAACTCTAATTTTACCAACTTTTTGATGGACTTATAGTTAACATATCCTAATCTATGATGCCATAAATTAGAAGACTCAAGCAAATAAGAAAAAGCTTCAATTTTATTGCTTGGACGCATTACAGACATGGCGTTAACTTTGAAGAGGCATTCACATACGAAGCCTCTCCCCACAAAAGTGTCATTCTTGGTGATTACAAATTTATTGGACTCAAATAATAGCCTAAAACCAACATTAACCAATAAAGGACCTGAAATTAAATTCCTCCTAATCTCAGGGACATGCATCACCTCCTTCAGAGTGAGCTCCTTTCTAGAAGTCATCTTCAGGACCACCATTCCTACCCCCTGCACATCAGAGGAAACGTTGTTACCCATGAACAACTTCTTGTCGGTAACTGGTGTATACGTGGAGAAGGCATCTCTATTGGAACAGATGTGTCTGGTAGTACCCGTGTCCATCCACCATTGTATGGGATTCTCGACAAGATTTGTTTCAAGCACCACCACAGAGAACTCCTCAATCATGTCGTCAAAAATGTGTCTTTGACGACGTTAGCCTGTGTCTTGCCTTTGGCCTTGACCTTCTCTTGTTGCCCAGTCTTGAGCTTGCGGCAGTCATTGATCATGTGACCAGGTTTCCCACAGTGGTGACAGTTCCCCTTGAACTTCTCCGCCGCCTGGGTCTTGCCGTCTTTCTGGAACTTACGTTTTTTGCTTGAGTTCCCTTTGGCCTCAGCCAGATTTTCCTTTGCCTCAGCGGATTGCTTTTCCCTAGGCAAGGCCTTATTATTATCTTCCTGAATCTGGAGTTTGATAATAATTTCCTCAAAGGTCATTTTCTTTGTCTTGAGTTTTAAGTAACTCATAAACTCATTCCACGAGGGAGGTAACTTTTCAATTAGTGATGCGACCAAAAACTGCTTATTTGGTTTCATACCTTCCAAATCCAAGTGATGTAGAATCATTTGGAATTCCTGAACTTGGGACATCACAGTTTTTCTATCTACCATTTGAAATTTCAGAAATTTCCCAATGATGAATTTCTTCGTACCAGCATCTTGTGTCTCCCATAACTCTTTGGCAATGCCTACAGTGCAATACACCGTGTAGAGTGGGTCTGACAGATAGTTCAAAATATAGTTCTTACACATGAAGTCGCTCTGACTCCATACATCAAGAACCATCTTCATGCCATTAACGACATGTATACCTTGGCCCCCTTCAATCTTTTCATTAGGCTGAGGGTCCATCTCATCTCCAGCTTGTGGAGGATCTTCTATTAGGAACCAAGCCATTTCCATAACAGTCATGTAAAACAACATCTTCTGCTGCCATATTTTGAAGTTGGAGCCCATGAACTTTTCAGGGCCTTCGTGATGGAATCCAGAGGGTGGAGGAACTGTAACATTATCTTGAGCAGCAGGAAAGGCATTGGATGTGCCTTGGCCAGCAGTGAAGAAGGAAGAGGGGTTGCCTTAAGTAGCAGCAGCAGCAGAATCAGAAGCGTGTTGTGTTATTCCAGTCATCTTTCTAAGAAGTTACAACAAACAATCTTGTCTTAAACTTGTGGGATACAACAATTGCAGGAAACAGGAAATAAGTAACTGCTAACTATTACAACAAATTAAAATTACAACAAACTGAAATTTCAACAAACTGAAACAACAAACTAAAATTACAACCACTTTGTTTTGCTAGGTCGAGTTATGGCACTCTATCTTTAAGACAAGATTGGCACGTATATATCATTTTACGTTCTGGATAATATTCTTCCAAGATAAAACATCAACTTAACAAATGAGCAAAGGAAACTCAAGTGTTAGTTTGAAGAACTTAGAGTACGAAATGATGCTAGAGAGTAAGAAGAAGAGTTCTGGATTTTTTATGTCTCTAACTCAACAATTGAGTCAAAGGCTTCAATTTATAGTGTAAGGAGGGTCACTTCTCAACTAGCCAACTAATGGTTGTTAATAGCCATGTAATGGCAATTAGTGAGGAGTTATTCAACCAAGTAAATAACTGAATTTATGTGCATAGAAATGGAGATTTAGTGAGGAGTTATTCAGCTAAGTAAATGACTGAATTTATGTGCAAAGTAATGGAGACTTAATGCAACCCAAAAGGTTTGACATATTCTTCCCCCCTTCAAATTTTATATAATAAAATTCCTTTATATTCACATCTTCGGATTTTTGGGTGTTTGTGTTATCTGTTATTCCCGTCCACCACAATTAACAAACTTCAGGCCCGGTCTACTCCGTGTGTGTTTTTGGGTTTTACGTCTAATCATCGTGGTTACAAATGCTTTGCTTTATCCTCTAATAAAATCATCATTAATCGTCATGTAATTTTTTATAAATCCCAATTTCCGTTTGCTAAGGTTAGTACTCCCATGCCTAGTTCGTATAATTTTTTGGATGATGGTATATCCCCGTATATTATTCACCATTTTTCAGACATATCCCGCACCCAAAATTCTCCAGCGGGCCCACTGCCTGCTGGTCCGTCACCCAATGCCAGTTCCAGTACCGCTATTGGGCCAGTTCCAGTGATTGGGCCAGTCCAGCCCAATTCTGGAACTGGTCCAGTTCCTACTTCTGTTTACCGAGTTGGGATAGCAGGCCCACTGCCTGCTCGCCAGTCCGTCCCGGGCCTAGCAAATTCCCAAAATCCGCCTAATTCTTTTTCGAGTCATAGACCGGTCACTCGTAGTCAACGGGGTGTTTTTAAACCAAAAAGACATTTTAATTTACATTCTAATGTCCCTAAATCCCCCTTATTCCGTAATTATGTGTCTGCCTTAAATGACCCGAATTGGAAAATTTCTATGTCCGATGAATATAATGCTCTTATTGATAATAAGACGTGGGAGTTGGTGCCCCATCCATCTAGTATTAATATTATCAAGTCTATGTGGATTTTTTCTCATAAGGAAAATTCAGATGGTTCATTTTCCCGACATAAGGCGTGGCTTGTGGGTGATGGTAAGACTCAGCAGGTTGGTGTAGATTGTAGTGAGACGTTTAGTCCGGTGGTCAAGCCAGCTACCATTTGCACTATGCTTAGCTTGTCTCTTTCAAAAGCATGGCCTATTCATCAGTTAGATGTAAAGAATGCTTTCCTACATGGGGATCTCAAGGAAACCGTCTATATGCATCAGCCTTTGGGATTCAGGGATCCCAAACATCCTCATCATGTTTGTTTGTTGAAGAAGTCCTTATATGGGCTTAGGCAGTCTCCACGGGCCTGGTATACGCGATTTGCCGACTATGTTTTGACTATTGGGTTCACTCATAGCAGGTCGGATAATTCCTTGTTCATCTACCGTCATGGTTCGTCCTTGGCCTATATTCTGTTATATGTGGATGATATTATTTTGATTGTCTCTTCTGATGCCTTACGCCAGTCTATCATGACAATGCTCAGCTCTGAGTTTGCTATGAAAGACTTGGGGCCCTTGAGTTACTTTTTGGGGATTGTTGTCACTCGTCATGCAGATGAGTTGTTCATATCTCAAAGGAAGTATGCAGCTGAGATCATTGAGAGGGCTGGGATGTCATCCTGTAAGTTCACTTACACTCCAGTTGATACTAAGCCCAAGCTTAGTGCTGCGGCCGGCGTACCATACGAAGATCCGACCCGCTATCGCAGTCTTGTAGGGGCCCTTCAGTATCTTACTTTTACGAGACCAGATATTACGTATGTTGTCCAGCAGGTGTGTTTGTTCATGCATGATCCCACGATTGAGCACATGAATGCACTCAAATGCATCATTCAGTAAATTCAAGGTACACTTGACTATGGTTTGCATTTAGATCCTTTCTCGACGTCCACACTTGTCTCGTATACGGATGCTGATTGGGGTGGCTGTCCAGATACTAGACGGTCTACATCTGGCTATTGAATATTTCTTGGCAATAACTTGGTCTCATGGTCTGCAAAACATCAGTCGACATTAACCCGATCCAGTGTCGAGGTCGAATATCGAGGGGTAGCTAAAGTGGTCTCGGAATCATGTTGGTTACGTAATTTGCTATTGGAGCTTCATTCATCTATTCAGAAAGCAACCTTGGTTTATTGCGATAATATTAGTGCCATCTACCTTTCTGGTAATCCGGTTCAGCACCAGCGCACTAAACATATCAAGATGGACATTCACTTTGTCCGCGAAAAGGTTGCTTGAGGTCAGGTATGCGTCTGCCATGTTCCGTCAAGATATCAAATTGTCGACATCTTTACAAAGGGTCTTCCCTCGGTCTTTTTTGAAGATTTTAGGGACAGTCTCAGCGGTCGAAGACCGCCCGCTATGACTGCGGGGGTGTGTTAAATATACACACGATATACATGTGTATATTATGTATATTGTTGCTCTCGGATTCTTCATGTAAACCGTATATGGTGTAGATATTTAGGTAATGTTGTAGTCTCCTATTTAGGTAATGTTGTAGTGTAATTAGTATTGTACACTTACCATAGTATTTGTATTACCATAATTGTATAGTTAGTATCCAAGTAGAATAAGGTTTTAGGAGTAGAATAGGAATAGGATTCTCCTATTATAGAAATATGTAACTTGTATATATAGCCTTTCAATTAATGAAAATAATCAAGGGATTATTTCTTTCAGTATTTATATTGGTGAGGTGTAGGTGTGTGTTTGTGTCGTGTGTGTGTTTGTGGGTTAAGGGACGTGAGGGAGTTGGATTTTGGAAATTAGTTGTGGGGGAGAGTTTTAAGGTTAAAAGGATACGTCATACGTGAGGGAGAAGGGGATTAGGGAATGGTTTGCTGGTTAGTTTAGGATAGGCTAGTATTTTTCTTATTTTAGCTACTTCCTTCTTTTGTGTTTTTGTTTATTAAAGTTAAACAAAGATAAAAATAATAAAGATGAGAAAATTAACTGAATATTTCTAGACTAATAAAATATAGAAAAATTTAAATAGCTAGTCCACAATAAAATGTAACTAAGAAAGAATACTAAAATCACTAGCTTATTTATTAAAACCTAAATTAGAAGAAAACTATATTTTTTATAAATTTTTCTTTTCTATTTTTGAAAAGTGAAAACAAGACTTATCCTAAAATGTGACTCTATTTTTTGTAGTTTTTAATTTTAAAATAAAACTTAGTGAAAATGAAATTAGAAAACTAAAATATCTAATCTAGACCTTAAATAAATATTTAAACACTAAAATGGTGTAAAATCTTAAATTCGATCAAAATTTAGGTGTTCACAGAATGTCCCTCTTTGCTAGGAAACATGAATAGTTTTCAGGCAAAGAAGTGAACACTGTGACTGATTTTTTATCAAACCAATTATTTAAAATATGAAAATAAATAAAAGAAAAGAGGTGCGACCGATACCTGGCTTTGGATAACCTACATATCCCGAGTTATAAGAGCATCATGTCACAGGTAGTTCAAGTGGATAGAAGGATGGAATGATGAGTCGGAGAGTCGAGTGAGGTCCCGTCGAAGTTTCGGTTCGTGACCCTTATTATTACATCAAAACGAAAATACAACAGAAGATAAGGAAAATACAAGATCCTATCTAATTTAATTGTCTTGGCTCTCTTCTTTAGATCTTCACTTTGGATCTTCTATTGTCAATTCACCTTCTTCTGATTTAAAGAAATTCTATCTTGCTTGAATTAGTACATAGTGATGTTGGTGATCTGAAAAGTCATATGACTCATGGTAGAAACAAATACTATGTCACTTTTATTGAAGATAGTACTAGATATGCCTATATTTACTTGATGAAATCTAAGGATGAAGTCTTTGATAAATTTAGAATTTACAAAGCAGAAGTAGAGACACAATTAGGACATAAAATAAGGTTTTACGTTTTGATCGTGGTGGTGAATACTATCCTTCTGAACTTACTTTATTTTGTCAAGAACATGGTTTAGTACATCAATTCACTGCTCCATATACACTCCAACAAAATGTTGTTGCTGAATGAAAAAATAGAATTTTGATAGATATGGTTAACGCTATGCTCATTAGCTCTGGTTTGCCAAATTCTTTGTGTGGTGAAGCTATTTTGTCTGCATGCTATATTTTGAATAGAGTTCCTTTGAAAAAGAAGAATATCTCTCCTTATGAACTGTGGTTTAAGAGAAAGCCTAACTTGAAAAGACTTAAAGCATGGGGTTCTTTGGCATATGTCAGAAAGCCTGGCCCTAAGAGACCAAAGTTAGGAAATAGGGCTTATAAATGTGTTTTTGTAGGTTATTCACTTAACAGTATTACTTATAGATTTGTAATCCTTGACACATTTGAGATTATAGAATCTATAGATATATAATTTTTTGAAAACTTGACAAGGTCTAGTTCTCAACCACAACTTACTAAAAATCCATTGTTACCTAATCTAGAACCTGTAGAGACTAATGACAATGTTGAACCTTCTGCTCCTACTCACAACAATGATATTTTAGTTCCTACTAAAGATATCGAACCTAGAAGAAGTAAGAGAGCAAAAATAGAGAAAAAATATTCAGATTTTATACAATATCTTGTAGAGGGTACTAAGAATTAAGTTTTTAACACTATCAAGTATGATATACAGCTTGATGATGATCCTAAAACTTATTCTGAACCTTGAGTTCTAGAGATGCTGATTTCTGGAAAGACGCTATCAATGATGAAAAGCATTCACTTTTGTCTAACGAAACTTGAGTGCTATCTGATTTACCTCATGGTGCTAAATCTATAGGATGTAAATGGATATTCAAGAGAAAATTGAATGCTGATGGTACCATTGACAAGTTTAAATCTAGATTGGTTGCTAAAGGTTATAAACAAAAACATGGAATTGATTACTTTGATACATATGTTCATGTAGCTCGCATCACATCTATTCGTTGTTTGATAGCACTTGCTTCTATTCACAAGCTAGTTATACATCAAATGGATGTCAAAACTGCTTTTCTAAATGGTGATTTAGAAAAAGAAATATATATGGAACAGCCTGAAGGTCTCATAGTACCTGTCCAAGAAAAGAAAGTTTGCAAGTTAGTGAAATCCCTCTATGGTTTGAATCAAGCTCCCATGCAATGACATGAGAAGTTTGACAAAGTAGCTTTGGCATATGATTTTATTGTTAATGATGCTGATAAATGTATCTATAGTAAGCATGATAAATCTGGATGTGTAATTCTCTGTTTATATGTTGATGATATGCTTATTTTTGGGTCTGACATATTTTGTGTGGAAGAAATTAAGAAATTTCTCAGTTCTAATTTTGATATGAAAGATCTAGAAGAGGCTGATGTGATCTTAGAAATTAAAATCCTAAGAAAGGACTGGAAGAATACTGAAAGGACTCATGGAAAACTTGAGTATTCTAGTATTATCGGAAGTCTTATGTATGCTATACGTTTCACGAGACCAGGTATATACCAAGCGGTGGGAGTACTATGTCGTTTCTCAAGTAACCCAGGTTTGAACATTGGAAAGCAATTTTAAGAGTGTTGGCTTACTTGAAAGGAACCATAGATTATGGTTTACATTTCCAGGGTTATCCCGCTGTATTGGAAGGATACAGCGCCGCAAACTAGAACAATGTAGAATCCAAGTCCATGTCTACTACTGGATGGATATTTACATCAGGTGGTTCTATTGTGTCTTGGGGTTCCAAGAAGCAGACTTGTATTTCTAATTCAACAATGTTGTCAGAATTAATTGCACTGACAGATGCATGTAAGGAGGCAAACCGGATAGGTAATTTCAATGCAAACCAGACCCTTACAGGACATCCAAGCAGAGCTTGAGTGACCTATCATCGTTATCCTCCGACTATGGTTATTGGCGCTACGTTCATATATTTCAATACAGTCATTTTGGAACATAGAGAATCTCATATATGCTTATGAATGGGAAATACAAGAGTAATATGATCTACTTAATCAAAGAAGGTATATCATTAGTTGGTTACGTGAGATGGAACTCATTTTCAAGATAGTGTTTTGTCAAGTCATGTCGAAAGGGAAGTTTTCCCTACATACCTTGTCAATGAAGTTGACTATGTTTCGAGGAGCCTCGCACGTGGTATGAATGATTGTCTACATTAAATGAGGGATTTATATTAACATCGAACTCATATCGAATAAGAGATTTCATTTAGGAAATTCATCAAACAACTTGCATACATGAAGTGATAGAGTTATACTATCATGGATTCTTATTCAAATTAACACTATCATCTTCCCTAACTCCTTTCCTCAACTCCACAACTTTACCAACATGATTCAACACCAATATTCACTCTTAATCTAAAACAACCATACCAACAACAAGTTGTCACAACTTCATATAACAAGAGATATTCTTCCAAGATCATATTCATTAAACTCCAAAAATTCCCAAGTTACTTCCATCAATAAATAAATACAAGTTAGTAGAAGCTAAGGAACACATAGAGAGGATGAAACCTTACCTTAACCAGCCAAGAAGTAGTTACACCCCATAATTTTATGTTTCGACGCGAAACAATTGATATCTATGTCCCGGGGAGAGGTAAGGTCTTACTAAAGGATAATAAAGGTTTATGACTTGTTTATCGTAGTTCCAGAGCATATGAAAGCTAAACAGATCAAAGGAAATACATTTTGATGAAATCGGAAATAGGGCATTTTTTACGGCAAGGTTACTAGACCGTCAAAATGCCAAGGTGAACCATCAAACTGTCTGAGATTTTCTGATCTCAGGAGGCAAATTGATGTTCCAGATTGACGGACCATCAATCTCACTGTTAAATTCTGGCGATGGAAATTTTCAATGGGGTTTAAAATAGGGTTACGCGAATTTGAGCTCATTTTTCATCCAAATCAGACCTAAACACCTCCTAAATCCTCTCTAAGGAATTCCATAACACCCAAGATCAATCCCAAGGCAAATCACGTAAGATTAACATTATAATTCCTGCGGTAATCATAGAAATCATCTTCCTCGTAGTGAACTAAATTCAGAAACCCTAGGTGCTGGTGTAACATGTTATTTTATGAGGTTTTAGATGCCTAATGGTAAGGATTTACCTTCTTCTACTTGTTATTATGATTAATCGATGATTTGGAGTAAGTTGTGAAAGGATTTTCATAATCGAACCTCGTAAACCTTTGAAATCATTGTATATAGACTTGTGGGCTATTTTTATCAAGATATGAATTGGAATTGATTAGTATATTGATTGTTGGTGTTGTAAACCTAAAGAAGTATGTTTCAGAGAATCGTGGAATTAAATTACATAAGTACACTTTGTTTAACAAGTCTAAGAATCCTTTGTGTTTAAGGTTATCAATAAGATGCCTAAATGAAGTTTCTTATATGGATTCAATATTGATATCGACCCTTTGTTGTTATAAATAATCATCCGTAAGGGATACGAGGGCTTATACGATGACTTGTAGCTTCGTGGATAAGGTATGTAAGGATACCCCTGTCTTTCAAAAGCATAAAATCCAAAGAGCTATCATTTTCAAAAAGAAACATTGAGAACTTCACTCTATTGCCTATCAAAGTCTCTGGTTGAGAAGTGTTCATTGCTTATTCATATTCTTATGATCCTTGTTGATGGTTATTGGTCTTATCACAAGTCTTCAAAAAGAAGCATTCTAAAGAGTCAATCATTGAGTCGACTAAGAGTCGTGTTAAGATAAAGCCAAAGAGTTTACGAGTGTCAAGAGAAGCCAAAGAGCCATTGTTATTACAGTCTATTATCTACACCTCCGATTTCCATTGGTATTGATATATTTCTCATTGACATTTGATATCATGCATACAATCATGATCATATATTAGATTAGGTTGCACCTTCCGCAACACATATATATATTTGATTGGGTTTCACGTTCCCTAGCATATACATATAATGGATCTGGTTGCGCATTCTGCAATAGATACATAAATCATTGTGCACATTGCATTGCATATCCATACATACACCTTAAGTAATGATATGTTATATACCTCATGTTATAAGACAAGGGTAGTTTATATAGTAAAGTCCTATCTAGACATGTAGTATTTGAGTTTCAGAGTTTCGTCATTTGCATATGGAATTCAGGTTGCTTATGCTTTTATTTATAGCTTATCTTCTTATATTCCTACTATGCTTTCTTTACAGCTTACAGTCTGATACTGTTATTCATGCTTTACATACTTGGTACGTTATTTTGTACTAACGTCCCTTTTATCGGGGCCGTTGTGTGTTCATGCCACAAGTTCTGATAGGGACTCAACTAGACCACAACTGTAGGAGCTGTCGAGTTCAGCCGTCAATAAGTAAGCTTCATCTTTCCTAGAGCTTATTAGTCAGCTAGTGAGTATGTTTTGTGGAGTTATGTACCATATGGGTAGGCCTAGGCCCTATCCCAGCCATATGTTAGTTCAGTTACTAGAGGCTCACAGACTTATTTTGGTATGTACAATATCCATATATAGCCTTTTCGACTAAGTTATTTTTTGTTAAATCATGTTGTGACCTCATTGGTCCTGTTATGCATATACAAGTTGGGTTGATCCCTCTTGTTCATCGTTATTGTTGTAATATATCTTTGTAGGGTCTTGTCAACTGGAAATCTATTTACACTTGGTCCAGAAGGACACCGGGTGCCGGCCACACCCCCTCAGTTTGAGGTGTGTGACAGAAGCTTTCTACAATAACCTTCAACTCAATCTCAAGGTAGTCCGCAACTTTGTTGAGATAGTTAACGAAGATTTCGAGGTGTTCTTGATCCTTAGAATGATAATTTACCTTGGATACTAGTTGGAGTGTTCTTCAATAGTATAAAGGGTCTTGGAGAGCATTGGAGGTGTCTATGGTTCAAGGGGTCGAAAATGAGGTGAGAAATGAAATTGGATGACTTTATGCCTTAAATAGGCCACCAAATTGCCTTACATATGCGACACATATTCCATCGCATATGGTGGCAGTGAGGTGGGAAAATGTGGCCTCAATCCATGGCCACTTCTGCGAGGTAGAATGGCATCCGCGGCACAAAATGTGTGGCATATTGTCGAAACATTATCAATCTTCGTCGAGTTGTATTTACATTGGTCCTATTGACTTGCAACCCTCCAAAAACCATTCTTAACATCCCTATATGTCATACCAACCCTCAAAAATGATTTTAAGTTCTCACGACTCAAGTCGGTTGACTATACTTCCATTCGGGTGTGAAACTACGGGGCGTAACATGAATCATGAATAGTGAATCGTGAATACTAAATAGTAAATCATGAATAGTGAACTTGTCAATTCTTTTGTGTTAAATTTTTTACTCTAGTATTGCTATTATTCATATAATATAGATAATCGTTTCTAAAACTTACGAGGACTTAGGGAACTTGAATAACTTTGATGAAAAAGGTATGTAAGGCTTGTCCTTTCTTTTGGAATGATCTTGATTAAAGCAAAAAATGAGACAAAACATTATTGATCGAGTTCCATTCTTAATAGCTTGATGGCCTTGTGTTTCCATCATATAATTGGTTATGATTCTAGTATGTTCCTTGATGGAACTCTTATTCATATCTTATGATATTCCTTGTGACATGATTGATTCAGAGAACTATGGTCAGATTGTAACAGTTGTTGTATATGATTCCTTAACGATAGTTAGAGGATAATGACTATATGTCACTCCGAGTCCATTCATGGTGCCCCACTGAGGTCTATCTTGCATTACACTTATATATATATTTATTTTCTTACCGCGCTGCACTATAGTCCGTCGGGAAGGCACTTATATGTGCACACCACTGCTGTTGGTTTTGACATAACCGAGTCCTATTAAGGTCGGGTATGATATTACTGAATCCTTTTGAGGTCGGGTATGATATGATATCATTTTCCCTATAGAGAGGCTTGATAATATATTATATGGCCCCATAGAGTGGCTTGATTTTCATTTCATGCATATGATCATAGTTATGTCAGTTGTGCGTCCACAGTGGCAATTCTGAGTCCCAAGTTGACATTCAGTACTTTTCACTTGTATTACATTCTTATGTACATGTTTACATGCCTTACATATTCAGTACATATTTTGTATTGATGTCCCTTTTGTCGGGGGACACCGTGTTCATGCCCGCATGTGCAAATTTATGATTTGATGAGCCTCCTCGTAGGTTCACTATTTATCTTGAGTTGGTGTACTCCTCTTCTTTTGGAGTTGTTGATCGAGTTTTGGGCTATGTTTATATATATATATATATATATATATATATATATATATATATATATATATATATATATATATATATATATATATATATGTGGTTATTTTGGGTATGTCGGGTTCATGTCCCGACTTGATGACACATAGTAGTACTCCTAGAGTCTTGCGGACTAGAGGTTGTTGTACATGTGTTTCGTTGGGCCTTTTCTCGCGTGCAGGTTATTTTTGCTTTTATCTTATTATTGTCATTTGGAGGCCTTGTCGGCCCAAGTTTCATGTCATATGGTTCAGGTATTACAATTGGTATACTCACACCTTAGGGTGTCATGTTTTGGCGACACCTTCCAATGTTGGAGTGTGACAAACTTGGTATCAGAGCAAGTCTGTCCTAGGGAGTCTGCAAGTCGTGTTTTGTGGAGTCTTGTTTATGGGTATGGTGTGCACCACACATATAAGCATGAGGCTATAGGGCATTTAGGGATGTTTTCCACTCTTTCATATAATAGATCATGCAGTAGAGCTGAGTATTAAGAATTAGAGTCTAATTCGTGTTTTATATTATTTCAGTAATGCAAATTACCAAAAAAACTTCGGTTAGTTCACATTCATAGCCAGTAAATTGATGACTCCTACCGGACTATTGATACCCCAGAAGTGCGGGTATTATGTTAAAGTTTAAAATTGTGAACATTTGTCTCACTCATATACAGAAGAGATAATGAAAGCCTAGAAAGGTAAAATGTTTGTTTTGGGATACACAATGAGTGAAGTAAAGGAAGTACAGAGTACATGAACGTAGAGGATTGTAAGGAGATTGATATTTAGGTAGAATGATGTAAGTATTGTTATCTTGCCATTAGTAGTGGCAGAACCACAATAAGAAATACCTATTCTAGCTTGTGATTTACCGACATCGATAAATGCATCTTTAGAAGGAACTGAGATATCGGAAGCTAGTAAAAGTTAGAATGATCTTTAGCAGGGGCAATGCTGAACAATAGTACAATTACATTAAAGACATCCCCACCTATAGAAAATATATACATGATGTACTCGGAAATTGTTAGTTGGATATAACCTTTGAAGGTCTTGAAGATTTAAGGGTCAGGTATTACAATCTTGGTGCGCAAGGTAAATGTATCCCCTCAGGGAGACTCTTTTTTAAAGTAAAGCAAAAATAGTAAGTGCCTTAAAAATAATGTCGATTAAATAAGGAGAAATTAAAAGTGAGAGAATGTTTTGTTTCAAATATCTGAATTAAGGTAAAAAGTGAGATTTATAGTAAAGGGATGATACAAGTATAAGTGGGACATGTGAAATATAAAGAATAACAGAGAGTCATACGATGAAACATTGTAATAGGACAAGATGATAGCCAAGTAAACCAGAAGACAAGAAGAAGTACATGCTAAGTTTCAAATATCTGAATTAAGTTAAGTATTTACTATGAGAATTGAATAGCTAAATATTAACAGAACATACTGATTGGGTGATTTAGCTCCCTGAATTAGAAAGTATCGATATTGGGGAATTTTCTCGGTTAAACGGAATGAGAATTGAAACCCCGAGAGATTTTTATAAATAAGGATATTGAGAAGTTGAAAGGTAAGCAATTAGACAGTAAGATAATAAATTGTAAAAGAAAGGGTTAATCCTTGAAGGTCATCAAGAAAGAAGCCCTAAAGATTAAACGTATTAACTAGAAGATAAATAGTCTATTAAGACTGAGAATGCCAGTTACAAACACATGACGTTCTAACCAGATAAATGGTTTAGTAGTCTCTAGTAAAAGAGAATTGTGTTAGAGCAAATTAAAAGTTGTTAAAAGATCACAGAAGTATGGAAGGAGTTGAGGCAACGATATAACTTTTCAGGATGGAAATCTCAGAGCATAAATAGTGGTCCTCCTCCTATAGGGAACATAGTACGATGAAAGATCGATAGAGAATGCATATGATGGTTGAATAAGAAGTCGAGAAGTATATGATGAAGAAGTTTTAGGACGAATCAGATAGTGTCATCCAAATTTGATGAATGTGTCATGACCATAAAATGAGATGTAGGTACCAAAACTAAGAAAGGAGTGGTAGCAACCTCCTGGTTGAAGAAATTAAGCAACGGTAACAACCATTAGATATATAAGGCTTTGAAAAGAAGAGCATAGTCGATAAACCAACGCAAGGATATATAAGCCCAAAAAGGGTATTCAGAATTAATGAATAAAAATGAGTAACTTGATTTAAGATGGGAAATGATACATATGGATCCTAAAAGAAGACTATTCATGAGACAGGAAGAGTCGTTAGTCGATACAAAATTCTACAGTATGGAATGGTCTAAGCAACTGAAGTTTTAACCTCACCAGTAAGTGATCACAACTCTCTTGTCTAAGCAACTAAGTTTTAACCTCACCAGTAAATGATCACAACTCTCAAGAGATAGTTCCAATGGAAAATAACGACGCAAAAAGGGTCTAGCATAAAGTAAATCAAGATAAAGGGCTGGAAACCTATAAGGGAACGCAAGTAATTAAGAAAGTACTCAAAATTGGTGTTATCAGAGCGAAAGTGAATCTAAAGGTAAGGAGGATAATGACAGGTACTTAAAAGTGCTCAAGATCCTATAAGGATATACAAAGATGGGATTGCTAAAAATATATTATTAAAAGATGTTAGCTAAGAGGTGAAAAAGGAGAAAGTACTCAAATAAGTGATTTAAGTATAGGTAAATATTTGATAAGGAATGCGTCAATAACTATTGTTTGATGTATTGGTTGAATAAAGGACCAGATTTATAACCCAGATTGCAACTTAATGTCAAAGTATATAAGAAACTCCTAGGTGACAGAGGTTGAACTAAAATCAATGTACTGTGATGCACATACCCCGAATGAATGAGGGAACGAGGTCGATTACTCTTAAGAACAATTGGGAAACCAAGGAAGGTTTTGAACCCATAACTCAAGTCCATCAACATCAACCATGCACTAGAAGTATGATGTGATATCCTTAGGCGACAGTAGCAAAAAAAATTCGAGATGAGTTTTTCCTACTTTCGGTAAAGAAACCTCCAGGACAAGTTGCAATAATGCAGAGACATATAAGTCTTCTAAAAAATGTAGTACTTCTTGGGAATAAAATGAGTAAAGAAAGGTAAGTCCAGACGATTGGTGGTCAAAGTGACAGGATAACAATATAAAAGGATTATATCCTGTTAAAATTTAAAAGAGAGAGTTAACAAAATAAAGTACCAGCCTTCAGGGCAACATAAGAAGGGATATATGGCAGCTTAGCTAATCTAGAGGTTGGGGAAAGAGAAGGTTATCTAAAAGAGCTTCAACAGTTAGAAAATTTAAGGGTCCAATCTCAAGGCTCTAATGATAAAAATGTTGTAATGCAGAAGGTAGCAGTGTTGCTCCTGTGGAAAGGGTAACAAAGTAACAATATGAGAATATAGAGAGTCTGTACCATTGGAAAAGAAATTCCCATAGATAAGGGACCTAATATTTGAGTTAAAGGGAGAAAAAGTTCTTCGATAACCAGGTCAAGTGTGTGTCCCCGGTTTAACTGGTTTTCAGAGTAAGGTTTGAGCGGAGGCACATTATTCTCGATATCGTATTTCATTTAGTTTGATGAAGATGTATCGGGGTACTAAAGGATCGTATTGATGTAATAATATGAAAATGAGTATTGTTGAGTTTGGCATAATAACCCAATAGTAAATAGGTAAAGATAGAATATCAAGGTCCAGAGGGACAATTCAGAGAATAGAGTTCCTGATAAAAGAATAGAAAGGTAGCTCAAAGGTAAAGTTCAATATTAGTTCACCTCGCCCTTATCTAAGATGCTACCCAGATGATGGATGATCGATAGATTTGTAAGATTGACCTATTTCTCGCCAGAATGAGTTATCCACAAAACTAAGGATCATACAAGTAAGATGTATAAAAGGAAGTCGTAAGACTTCAAAACATTCCAATGTCTATTGTCTTAGATAAACGAGCTTAGTTACATTGAACTTCTAGAGATTTCCTTCAGAAAGGTTGGGAGCATAAAAAAAACCTTGTTATTATATTATCCTGGATAAGTGACCAGCCCAAAAGTACAATATAGAGGCTTGATGACATGTTGCAAACAGGTATGCCATGTTTCAAATGAGAGTGGGAAGATCTCTTACCCCCACAAAAGAATTATATATCATAGCAATATTATCTTAACATCTTAATGGATTCTTATGAGACCTTGTATGGTTAGAAGTACAAATCTTCAATTTATTGATTTGACGTGTCCGAGAGTTAAAGGAAATCTAATCAAATATTCCCTACATCGATGTTACGAAAATGTATAAGAGATTCATTTCGTATATCCCTAGTCAAGGGTGTTCAAGGTGGAAAAGAATGTCGTGAACTTAAGTTTCCAACATGAGTCACGAGGTGATTTGCTAGAAGTGCCGAAGATTTCTAACCATCCTATGGTGGCATACCTAACATGGAATGGAGTATGGAGTGGAATTGAAGAAAAGACTTGAAGATCCAAGCGCCATGTGACATTAATTTCCAGCTTTTATGTAGGTCTTGGCCGAGACCATCTTTTAGCTTATTTTAATTCCTAGCTTAATTACTAGGCCATGTAATAGGATGAGATGACTAGAACGAGAACCATCTAGAATGAAAAGCTACCAACATGCCCCAAGGAGGTAATTCATGAACTAGTTAGTTCATGCACTTATCTACATGGATGACACAAAAGGGTGGCCTAGATAACATGAAGAGTTGGGCCTTTTCCCTTCTCCCAAACTGGTCCAACACCTTCCCCTTTCCCATTCGGTCGAGTGCCATATTTGTGTCTTTCTTGTATCCTCTTCTAGAATGTCTAGAACTAGCATATGTAATTGAAGTAAGGAGATATAGAAGTTTTATGAAATATATTTGAGTTTACTCAAACTTGCTATGTTTTCAACTTTTGTGTTGTTAACTTAGTCGGACCTTTTGTGGTCCAAACCCCGATCCTTTTGTGGGCCACACCTTAGTCCTTTTTTGGTAAAATCCCTCGGTGTAAGTCTAGTTAGAATTTTGTGATCTAACTATACCCAAGCTAAGGTTCTATCTAGTTACTTGTTAAAAACACATTGAAGGTCTTCTCGGCCTACATTACCTTACCCGCGCACGAATTTGTTTAGCAATTTCGTACCCCATCCTTGTCCAAACTGCCTAATTCCTTTAACCCTAATACACTCCAACACTTCCTAAACTCACACCCAAAAGGTCATCAACCGACTCCTCCCACAAACACCCAAAACCCCTACCAATTCCCCAATGTCCCGATCGCATCCCTATTTAGCCAACCTTACTGTCCCGGCCAGTTTCTTCCACCTTACCACTACCCAACCACCAAATACCAACCACCAACATAACCGACAACGTGTTTAGGTAATCCCCTCCAAGCGCCTTAGCCCAACACCATCCAAAATCACCCGCACCCCCCCCCTAACCAAACACACACTGCCCTAAAACCTGCCAACCTCCTTTTGACCCTCATTTTCATATCCACCTAATCCTAATCAAACTCTGACCCACCTAACTATACAATCCCCTCCTTATATACATCAGTTTGGTATCAGAGCAAGATTTTTTCTGTCCCACGCCTTGACGCTATGACTAACATAAAGGAAGAACTACGGAGGATCATAAGTGGCCTATTTGCTGAACAAGCGCAAATTTTCAGAAAAGAATTTGCGAGGCGTGCCGCGAATAATAATTCTGAGATTGGGGTTGTACAAAATAGCCCTAGGCATGAAGTTTAGTACCCCCGACGTGTGTTGACTGTTCAACTTGAAGAACAAGAGGAGATAGAAACAGAGAAACTATTTTACATTCGATTCAAGGTAAATACAAGGTATGTAATATGATCGTTGATGGAGGAAGTTGTGCCAACATGGCCTCCATAGAAATGGTGGTCAAATTGAAATTTCCTACCCGCAACCATCCTAAACCATATGCTCTCCAATGGGTGAACGAAGATAAAAGGCTAAAGGTAATGAAACAAGCTCTTGTTAGTTTTCGGGTAGGTAAGTATGAAGATGAAATATGGTGCGACATCTTACCTATGGATGCTTGTCATATTTTATTGGTTAGGCCATGGCAATTTGATAGGAAGACGCAACATGATAGAGAAAAGAATGTCTATTCTTTTCAAACGGATGGTAAGAAGATCTGGTTGGTACCATTGTCACCTAGTGAGATGAAGAAAATAAAGATCAAAATTTCCAAGTCGCAAAGAGAAATCCGAGACCCTCTTGCTTGATGCTCGGGAGATCGAAGAGGAGTTGAAGAAGGGGAGTCCCATATATGCATTCAAGTGCAATGATAAGAAGAGTTTTATGAGAGATGCGGTTGAGGATGCCGACTTGAAAGAACTCTTGAAGAAATTTGAAGATGTATTTATGGATGACCTTGCACCCGGATTACCACCAATAAGAGGTAATGAACATGCTATTGATTTTATTCTGGAAAGTTCATTACCTAATCATACAACCTATAGATGCAGTCCAGAAGAGGCCAAGGAATTGCAAAGACAAGTGCAAGAATTATTAGACAAAGGCTTTGTTTGAGAAAGCCTTAGTCCATGTGCGGTACCTGCCCTGTTGGTGGCAAAGAAAGATGGAACTTGGCGCATGTGTATTGATAGCTGAGCGGTCAATAACATCACCATGAAGTATAAGTTTCCTATGCTGAGATTGGATGATTTTTGGATGAATTGAGTGGGGCCAAGTTGTTCTCCAAGATAGATTTGAGGGGTGGCTACCATCAAATGAGGATACAAGAGGGAGATGAATGGAAGACGGTTTTCAAAACCAAGTATAGCTTGTACAAGTGGCTTGTGATGCCATTTGGATTGTGTAATGCTCCCAGCTCTTTCATCAGGTTTATGCACGAGGTGCTACGACCTTTCATAGGTAAATTTGTTGTGGTTTACTTAGATGATATCTTGATTTATAGTCAAGATAGGGAATTTCACTTGTCACGTCTAGAATCTATGTTTGAGAAGTTAAGAGAAGTAAAGTTGTATGGCAAGTTAGAGAAGTGTGCTTTTATGATTACTAGTGTCCCATTCTTAGGGTACATAGTATCATCCGAGGGAATTTATATGGACCCATCCAAGGTGGAAGCTATCCAGAGTTGGCCTGAGCCTACAAATGTAAGTGAGGTAAGAAGTTTCCATAGTTTGGCGTCTTGCTATCATCATTTCATTCGAGATTTTAGTACCTTTGTTGCCCCTATCACTGAATTAATGAAGAAGGGTGAGTTTAAATGGTCCCAAGGAGCACAAAGAGCTTTTGAAACCTTGAAAGGAAGGTTGTGTGAAGCTAGTGGAGTTGGTGTTGGTGTCGTCTTGATTCAAGATAAGTGACCTATTGCTTTCTTTAGTAAAAACTTAGGTGATGCACGACTCGATTATTCTACTTATGACAAAGAATTTTATGCTATTGTGAGATCCTTGGTCCAATGGGAACATTATTTGAGGCCAAAACCTTTTGTCTTATATTCGGTTCATGAATCCTTGAAGTATTTACATGGGCAAAGAAAGTTGAATCTAAGGCATGCTAAGTGGGTGGCGTACTTGCAAACTTTCACATTCTCTACAAGGCACAAATATGGCAAGTCCAACATAGTGGCGGATGCACTTTCCCAGAGGCACGTAATGTTGATCGTGTTTGAACAAAAACTTGTGGGATTTGATAGTTGACAGTTCAGGTGAGTTATAGCTAACTCTTTTAATTTCTAGATAGTCAGTTGGTCGTGTGGGACCGATATCATTATGTTATGTTGTTTTATGGCCATGTGTGACATTGGATCTGTATTCTGGCTGCTTGACAGGTTTTGGATAGTCTTGTTTACAAAGAAAATTTTGACAAAATTTTTAGAAATCCTGAGAGTTAGAATTTTCCACAACATTCGAGGACAAATGTTCTTAAGGGGGGAAGGAAGTTACACCCCATATTTTTGCACTCGTATGTTTAGTAAGTAAAATAATGTAAATGTCGATGAGGCTAAGATTCCATAGTTGGATAAAATAAGTTTAAACAAGTGTTACAAAAGTTTCATAAGAGTTCGGGGTCAAACGAATCAAAGAAATTAAGTTTGATATATGCTCGGGGAACACAATTACCATGTATAACATGTGATTAGTAAGTGTTGAAAGGGTTAGAGGTTAAACAAGTCAAAGAAAATACATTTCATCGAAAATGCGGACCGTATTTATTTTCGCGGATGAACAATGCCATGAACAGTGAACTTTGAGAATTCTCTAAAAAAAAACAGGACCAAGAACTCAGTTCAGTTGACATTTCCCCCCCAAAGCTCTCTAAAAGGTTCCTTATGATCCTAGATCAAATACAAAGGAAAACTTGACAAGGTCTAGTTCTCAACCACAACTTACTAAAAATCCATTGTTACCTAATCTAGAACCTGTAGAGACTAATGACAATGTTGAACCTTCTGCTCCTACTCACAACAATGATATTTTAGTTCCTACTGAAGATATCGAACCTAGAAGAAGTAAGAGAGCAAAAATAGAGAAAAAATATTCAGATTTTATACAATATCTTGTAGAGGGTACTAAGAATTAAGTTTTTAACACTATCAAGTATGATATACAGCTTGATGATGATCGTAAAACTTATTCTGAACCTTGAGTTCTAGAGATGCTGATTTCTGGAAAGACGCTATCAATGATGAAAAGCATTCACTTTTGTCTAACGAAACTTGAGTGCTATCTGATTTACCTCATGGTGCTAAATCTATAGGATGTAAATGGATATTCAATAGAAAATTGAATGATGATGGTACCATTGATAAGTTTAAAGCTATATTGGTTGCTAAAGGTTATAAACAAAAACATGGAATTGATTACTTTGATACATATGTTCATGTAGCTCGCATCACATCTATTCGTTGTTTGATAGCACTTGCTTCTATTCACAAGCTAGTTATACATCAAATGGATGTCAAAACTGCTTTTCTAAATGGTGATTTAGAAAAAGAAATATATATGAAACAGACTGAAGGTCTCATAGTACCTGGCCAAGAAAAGAAAGTTTGCAAGTTAGTGAAATCCCTCTATGGTTTGAAGCAAGCTCCCATGCAATGACATGAGAAGTTTGACAAAGTAGCTTTGGCATATGATTTTATTGTTAATGATGCTGATAAATGTATCTATAGTAAGCATGATAAATCTGGACGTGTAATTCTCTGTTTATATGTTGATGATATGCTTATTTTTGGGTCTGACATATTTTGTGTGGAAGAAACTAAGAAATTTCTCAGTTCTAATTATGATATGAAAGATCTAGAAGAGGCTGATGTGATCTTAGAAATTAAAATCCTAAGAAAGGACTGGAAGACAATTGGAAGGACTCATGGAAAACTTGAGTATTCTAGTATTATCGAAAGTCTTATGTATGCTATGTGTTTCACGAGACCAGATATATACCAAGCGGTGGGAGTACTATGTCATTTCTCAAGTAACCCAGGTTTTGAACATTGGAAAGCAATTTTAAGAGTGTTGGCTTACTTGAAAGGAACCATAGATTATGGTTTACATTTCCAGGGTTATCCCGCTGTATTGGAAGGATACAGCGCTGCAAACTGGAACAATGTAGAATCCAAGTCCATGTCTACTACTGGATGGATATTTACATCAGGTGGTCCTACTGTGTCTTGGGGTTCCAAGAAGCAGACTTGTATTTCTGATTCAACAATGTTATCAGAATTAATTGCACTGAAAGATGCATGTAAGGAGGCAGACCAGATAGGTAATTTCAATGCAAACCAGACCCTTACAAGATATCAAAGCAGAGCTGGAGTGACCTATCATCGTTATCCTCCGACTATGGTTATTGGCGCTACGTTCATATATTTCAATACAGTCATTTTGGAACATAAAGAATCTCATATATTCTTATGAATGGGAAATACAAGAGTAATATGATCTACTTAATCAAAGAAGGTATATCATTAGTTGGTTACGTGAGATGGAACTCATTTTCAAGATAGTGTTTTGTCAAGTCATGTCGAAAAGGGAAGTTTTCCCTACATACCTTGTCAATGAAGTTGACTATGTTTCGAGGAGCCTCACACGTGGTATGAATGATTGTGTAGAAATGAGGGATTTATATTAACATCGAACTCATATCGAACAAGAGATTTCATTTAGAAAATTCATCAAACAACTTGCATACATGAAGTGATAGAGTTATACTATCATGTATTCTTATTCAAATTAACACTATCATCTTCCCTAACTCCTTTCCTCAACTCCACAACTTTACCAACATGATTCAACACCAATATTCACTCTTAATCTAAAACAACCATACCAACAACAAGTTGTCACAACTTCATATAACAAGAGATATTCTTCCAAGATCATATTCACTAAAATCCCAAGATTCCCAAGTTACTTCCATCAATAAATAAATACAAGTTAGTAGAAGCCAAGGAACACATAGAGAGGATGAAACCTTACCATAACCAGCCAAGAAGTAGTTACACCCCATAATTTTATATTTTGACGCGAAACAATTGATATCTATGTCTCGGGGAGAGGTAAGGTCTTACTAAAGGATAATAAAGGTTTATGACTTGTTTACCGTAGTTCCAGAGCATATGAAAGCTAAACAAATCAAAGGAAATACATTTCGATGAAATCGGAAATAGGGCATTTTTTACGGCAAGGTTGATAGACCGTCAAAATGCCAAGGTAAACCATCAAACTGTCTGAGATTTTCTGATCTCAGGAGGCAAATTGATGTTCCAGATTGACGGACCATCAATCTCACTGTTAAATTCTGGCGATGGAAATTTTCAATGGGGTTTAAAATAGGGTTACGCGAATTTGAGCTCATTTTTCATCCAAATCAGACCTAAACACCTCCTAAATCCTCTCTAAGGAATTCCATGACACCCAAGATCAATCCCAAGGCAAATCGCGTAAGATTAACATTATAATTCCTGCGGTAATCATAGAAATCATCTTCCTCGTAGTGAACTAAATTTAGAAACCCTAGGTGCTAGTGTAACATGTTATTTTATGAGGTTTTAGATGCCTAATGGTAAGTATTTACCTTCTTCTACTTGTTATTATGATTAATCGATGATTTGGAGTAAGTTGTGAAAGGATTTTCGTAATCGAACCTCGTAAACGTATGAAATCATTGTATATATACTTGTGGGCTATTTTTATCAAGATATGAATTGGAATTGATTAGTATATTGATTGTTGGTGTTGTAAACCTAAAGAAGTATGTTTCAGAGAATCGTGGAATTAAATTACATAAGTACACTTTGTTTAACAAGTCTAAGAATCCTTTGTGTTTAAGGTTATCAATAAGATGCCTAAATGAAGTTTCTTATATGGATTCGATATTGATATCGACCCTTTGTGTTTATAAATAATCATCCGTAAGGGATACGAGGGCTTATAGGACGACTTGTAGCTTCGTGGATAAGGTATGTAAGGATACCCCTGTCTTTCAAAAGCATAAAATCCAAAGAGCTATCATTTTCAAAAAGAAACATTGAGAACTTCACTCTATTGCCTATCAAAGTCTCTGGTTGAGAAGTGTTCATTGCTTATTCATATTCTTATGATCCTTGTTGATGGTTATTGGTCTTATCACAAGTCTTCAAAAAGAAGCATTCTAAAGAATCAATCATTGAGTCGACTAAGAGTCGTGTTAAGACAAAGCCGAAGAGTTTACGAGTGTCAAGAGAAGCCAAAGAGCCATTGTTATCACAGTCTATTATCTACACCTCCGATTCCCATTGGTAGTGATATATTTCTCATTGACATTTGATATCATGCATACAATCATGATCATATATTAGATTGGGTTGCACCTTCCGCAACACATATATATATTTCATTGGGTTTCACGTTCCCTAACATATACATATAATGGATCTGGTTGTGCATTCTGTAATAGATACAAAAATCATTGTGCACATTGCATTGCATATCCATACATACACCTTAAGTAATGATATGTTATATACCTCATGTTATAAGACGAGGGTAGTTTATATAGTAAAGTCCTATCTAGACATGTAGTATTTGAGTTTCAGAGTTTCGTCATTTGCATATGGAATTCAGGTTGCTTATGCTTTCATTTATAGCTTATCTCTTTATATTCCTACTATGCTTTCTTTACAGCTTACAGTGTGATACTGTTATTCATGCTTGACATACTTGGTACGTTATTTTTTACTAACGTCCCTTTTATCGGGGCCGTTGTGTGTTCATGCCACAGGTTCTAATAGGGACTCAACTAGACCACAACTGTAGGAGCTGTCGAGTTCAGCCGTCAATAAGTAAGCTTCATCTTTCCTAGAGCTTATTGGTCAGCTAGTGAGTATGTTTTGTGGAGTTATGTACTATATGGGTAGGCCTAGGCCCTATCCCTGCCATATGTTAGTTCAGTTACTAGAGGCTCACGGACTTATTTTGCTATGTACAATATCCATATATAGCCTTTTCGACTAAGTTATTTTTTGGTAAATCATGTTGTGACCTCATCGGTCCTGTTATGCATATACAAGTTGGGTTGATCCCTCTTGTTCATCGTTGTTGTTGTAATATATCCTTGGAGGGTCTTGTCAACTGGAAATCTATTTACACTTGGTCCAGAAGGACACCGGGTGCCGGCCACACCCCTCAGTTTGGGGTGTGATAGAAGTTTTCTACAATAACCTTCAACTCAATCTCAAGGTAGTCCGCAACTTTATTGAGCTAGTTTACGAAGATTTTGTGGGCCACCCCTTGGTCCTTTTGTGGTCCAAACCTTTGGTGTAAGTCTAGTTAGAACTTTTGTGATCTAACTATACCCAAGCCAAGGTTCTGTTCGGTTACTTGTTACAAACACATTGAATGTCTTCTCAGCCTACATTACCTTACCCGCACACAAATTTGTTTATCAATTTCATGTCCCATCCTTGTCCAAACTGCCTAATTCCTTTAACCCCAATACACTCCAACACTTCCCCAACTCACACCCAAAAAGTCATCAACTGACTCCTCTCACAAACACCCTAAACCCCCAACTAATTCCCCACCATCCCGATCGCATCCCTATTCCACCAACCTTACTGTCCCGACTAGTTTCTGCTAACTTACCACCACCCAACCACCAAATACCAACCACCAACATAACCTACAACGTGTCTAGTTCATCCCCTCCAAACGCCTTATCTCAACACCATCTAATTTCACCCGCACACCCCCACCAAACACACACTACCCTGAAACCCGCCAACCTCCATTTGACCCCCATTTTCATATCCACCCGGTTCCAATCCAACTCCGACCCACCTAACTATACAATCCCCTCCTTAAATACATCATAAGGTATAGAGAATTTTTCTTATAAAGATATCTTAGTTGTTATTCCACATCATCAAGTCCAGAAGTTGCGGACTATAGATATGGCCTCCAATTGCGGTGTTGTGAAGGAAGGTATGGGGTAAAATATATGATTTGAAAAGTTAAGAAATACATAAAGTCTAGGCACCCTTGTTATTCGAGCTAAAAGGTTACAACGACACTCGTGCGATACGATTTCCTTATTTCTGTCAAGCATATCATATATATCTTGTTTAGGCTATGTTACTGAGGCAAATATGATAGATGCAGCCCAGGCTTTGATAGTTGACAGTTCAGGTGAGTTATAGCTAACTCTTTTGATTTCTAGATAGTCAGTTGGTCGTGTGGGGCCGATATCATTATGTTATGTTATTTTATGGCCATGTGTGGCATTGGATTAGAATTCTGGATGCTTGACTGGTTTCAGATAGTCCTGTTTACAAAGAAAATTTTGACAAAATTTTTAGAAATCCTGAGAGTTAGAATTTTCCACAACATTCGAGGACAAATGTTCTTAAGGGGGGAAGGAAGTTACACCCCGTATTTTTGCACTTGTATGTTTAGTAAGTAAAATAATGTAAATGTCGATGAGGCTAAGATTCCATATTTGGATAAAATAAGTTTAAACAAGTGTTACAAAAGTTTCATAAGAGTTCAGGGTCAAACGAATCAAAGAAATTAAGTTTGATATATGCTCGGGGAACACAGTTACCATGTATAACATGTGATTAGTAAGTGTTGAAAGGGTTAGAGGTTAAACAAGTCAAAGAAAATACATTTCATCGAAAATGCGGACCGTATTTATTTCCGCGGATGAACAATGCCATGAACAGTGAACTTTGAGAATTCTCTAAAAAAAAAATAGGACCAAGAACTCGGTTCAGTTGACATTTCCCCCCAAAAGCTCTCTAAAAGGTTCCTTATGATCCTAGATCAAATACAAAGGCAAACTACGCAAATCCGACGCGGAGAATCCCATGGTGTAGATTTTAGAGAATTTTCAGAAGTGGAGCAAGCTTAGTCTTGAAGGAGTTCTTGTGCTTTGAGGTGAGTTTTATAACCATCTTCTTATCATTGATATTATATAAGTATTAGAAGAGTGAAATTTATGGAAATCATGTAGAACAATTCTTAACAATCTTGAAACTAAGCTATGTTATTGTTGGGTTGTTTTATTTAATTTAAGAGTATAATATGAAGTTGTTGAGATGTTGATGAGGTTGAGGATATGGAGAAGAGTTGGTATGAATTTGTAGTGTTGGCAATTCATATAAATTTGGATATAAAAGAGTATAAATTTCATGAATATAAGTTTCTCGATAAAATACCCAAATGAGTTTTCTTGTTATTTTTGAGATATAAGGCAGAAAAAATGAATGAATATACTTGTCATCATGTTATAGATATTGTTGAGTCAAAGTAATAAATTCATAAGGGGTGACAAGGGTTGTATGAGTTCTAATCCGAACTTGTCACTCATCGTGATATGTTGATGACTTGTTAATGATAGATTGGACCTTGTTGTTGATGTTGTTCTTGTTGTGTTGATCTTGTTGTTGTTGATTATGTGTGGAGTTGGAGGAAGTCAAAGTTATTAATAGCTTTATCGACTGGTGTTTCCATCCCATTATTGGTTATGATTCTAGTATGTTCCTTCTCGGAACTCTCATTCACATCTTATGATATTCCTTGTGATATGATTGATTCAGAGAACTATGGTCAGATTGTAATGGTTGTTGCATATGATTCCATAATGATAGTCGGAGGATAACGACCATAAGTCACTCCGACTCCATACATGGTGCCCCCTTGAGGTCTGTCTTGCATTGCCCTTATATATATATATATATATATATATATATATATATATATATATATATATATATATATATATATATATATTTATATTACTTCGCGCCATACTATAGTCGGTCGGGCAGGCGTTATATGTGCATACCACTATAGTTGGTTTTGACATTACCGATTGCTACTAAGGCACTGGTACGATATTACCGAGTCCTTTCAAGGCCGGGTATGTTATGATATGATTTTCCCCATAGAAAGGCTTGATAAAATATTATATGGCCTCATAGAGTGGCTTGATTTTACTTTCATGCATATGATCATGGTTATGTTAGTTGTGCGCCCGCATTGGCGTTTTGAGTCCCAGGTTGACATTCGATACTCTTCACTTGTATTACATTCTTATGTACATGTTTACCTGCGTTACATATTCAGTACATCTTTCGTATTGATGTCCCTTTTGAAGGGGGACACTGTGTTCATGCCCGCAGGAGCAGATAAACGATTTGATAAGCCTCCTCAGTAGGTTTACTGTTCAGCTTGTGTTGGTGCACTCCTCTACTTTTGGAGCTACTGATCGAGTTTTGGGGTAAGTTTATATATATATATATATATATATATATATGTGTGTGTGTGTGTGTGTGTGTGTGTGTGTGTGTGTGTGTGTGTGTGGTTATTTTGGGTATGTCGGGGCCCTGTACCGACTTGATGACACATGATAGTACTCCTTGAGGCTTGCAGTCTAAAGGTTGTTGTACATATGTTCCATTGGGCCTTTTCTGCTTGGAGGTTATTTTTGCTTCTATCTTATTATTGTTATTTGGAGGCCTTGTCAGCCCAAGTTTCATGTTATGTGGTTCAGGTGTTACAGTTGGTACGCTCAGGCATTAGAGTGCCGGGTGTCAGCCACACCCTCTAAGGTTGGGGTGGGAACGATTTGATAGGCCTCCTCAGTAGGTTCACTGTTCAGCTTGTGTTGGTGCACTCCTCTACTTTTGGAGCTACTGATCGAGTTTTGGGGTAAGTTTATATATATATATATATGTGTGTGTGTGTGTGTGTGTGTGTGGTTATTTTGGGTATGTCGGGGCCCTGTACCGACTTGATGACACATGATAGTACTCCTTGAGGCTTGCAGTCTAAAGTTTGTTGTACATATGTTCCATTGGGCCTTTTTTGGTTGGAGGTTATTGTTGCTTCTATCTTATTATTGTTATTTGGAGGCCTTGTCAGCCCAGGTTTCATGTTATGTGGTTCAGGTGTTACAGTTGGTACGCTCAGGCATTAGGGTGCCGGGTGTCAGCCACACCCTCTAAGGTTGGGGTGGGACATTACCACTAATCAGTTGGGCAGTCGAGCAGTTAGATTTATGACATTGATATAGCGACACATAATAAAGTTATAAGATAAAAATGATCACTATTTATGTTGTGGCCTTCTATGGCATTTCAGGGGTTCAGATTGATTCGTTTCTCTCTTTTATGATTACATATTATTGTGTTTTATTTTTGCCCTACATATTCAGTACATTATTCGTACTGATGTCCGTTTTTCTGGGGACCCTGTATTTCATGCTATATAGGTTCAGAGAGGTGTATGTCATTGTATATTGCCTCCAGTTATCAGCTTTTGTTAGTGAGCTCCATGTCCTCCGTGAGTGTCACCGAATCAGGGTTATGTTTATATCCTTTTCAGTATTTTAGGTATGTCGGAGACCCTGTCTCGACTTATGTACTATGTCGATATTTCCTTTTAGAGGCTTTGTAGACATGTCCTGTGTTGTACAGTTTGTTCAGTACAACCTTGTAGGACTGGACGTAGGTTTGTGGCTATGTTGGCCTTATCGGCCTTTAAATGTATATATACATAGGTTAGGTTCGGGTGTTTGCATGATATTATGTCATGTTATCTTATAGTTATTATTCTAAGGCCTTTTTAGCCTAGATGGTTATACATTTACGTGATGATATTCAGATGGTACGCTCGGGCCATTCAGGCGTCGTGCCGGCCACACCCTAAGGTTGGGGTGTGACTAAGTGGTATCAAAGCAGGTCGTGTCCTAGGGAGTCAAAGTCGTGTCTAGTAGAGTCTTATTTATGGATGCGTTGTGCACCACCTTTATAAACAGGAAGCTACAAGACATTTAAGACAGGTTACCCTTCTTTCTGCTTTAAACCGCGTTGTGTAGAACAGGGTCATAAGGAATCAATGATGAACTCATATTCGATAAATGTTGTAAGGAGATACTTACAGTCCGAAACATTACCATAAGCCAGAGGGCCAATACAACGGTAGATGAGAACATTAGTAGAGTGAGTTTTGGATGATGTTAGGTCTTGAGAATATTAGAAGGCAAAGGTATAAGTTCTAGCAAATGAAATAAGCAAGGTGAAAAGGGTACGAGGTATGCAGCTAGTGAAAAGCCATCAGATAGTAGTAGATCTCAAAGGAACACAAAAGCGACGCTTGATTCGCAACACACCCTCATCATCAAGAATTTCCTCCTTGGCCTTTTCTTTCAATACCTTGTCCCAAATCTTGCACAAATTAGTATCATCAAATTGTCAAGCCCTAATCATCTCCAATAAAGAATAACACACCTCTGCAAAAGCTAGAGTATTGCCAGGCTCGGAATTATCAAGTATAACCAAACTATTTGTCAAAGGCTACACCTACATAGACAAAGGTCGCTCCTCCACATGTAGACATGCTAGGCTACCCATACTCACCACCTTTTGACTCAAGGAATCTGTCACTAAATTAGCCATGCCTAGATGATGGAGAATTGACATATCATAATCCCTGAGCTTCTCTAACCACCCCCTCTGCCTCAAATTGAGATCCCTCTGATTGAAAATGTGCTGAAGACTCTTATGATCGGTAAATGTCTCATAATGCATACCATAGAGTAATGCCTCCAAATCATTAAAGAAAATATCACCGCCGCCAACTCTAAGTCATGGGTAAGGTAGTTCTTCTCATATTCCTTTAGTTGCCTCGAAGCACGAGCTATAACTTTCCCTATTTGCATCAAAACACAACCAAGGCCAATCCGTGAAGCATCACAATACACAATAAATGCCTATCCCTCCACGGGAAGAGTCAAAATCAGAGTCATAGTCAAGAAAGTCTTAAGCTTTTGAAAACTTGCCTCATACTCATCCGACCATTAGAAATGTATATTTTTCTGAGTCAATCTGGTCAAGGGAGATGCAATAGATGAAAACCCCTCCTCAAAACACCGATAATAACTAGCGAGGCCAACAAAACTCCGAATCTCTGTAACTAAAGTAGGTCTAACCCAAATCACGGACCGCCTTAATATGCTTGGGATCCATAATAATACTATCCTTAGTCACCCCATGTCCCAAGAGTTTCAAAGAACTATGTCAAAACTCACACTTCAAAAACTTGGCGTAAAGTTGCTTCTCCTTTAGAATTCCAAGCACGATTCTCAAAAATTGCTCGTGTTCTCCCTCACTCCGAGAGCAGATGAATAAATCATCGATGAACACAGTCACAAAATAATCCAAGTACGATCTAAATACACCGTTCATCAAATCCATAAACATTGTTGGCGCATTAGTGTGCCCGAAAAGTGTGCCCGAAAGACCTGAACAAAAACTTATAATGACCATAACGTGTCCTGAAAGTTGTATTAGGGATATCGTCTGCCCTAATCTTCAACTGGTGATAACTGGACCTCAAATCGATCTTAGAGAAGATCGCTACTCTCTGAAGTTGATCAAAAATGTCGTCTATATGGGAATGGGATATTTGTTCTTGATTGTGCCATTATTCAACTAACTAGCATGGCTAACATAACTGTCTTGGCATTGTTACGGTTCACTTTTACGCGAGGCATAAAATCTATTTCATAACTTGTGGACTCTTAGATTTATTTTATTTATTAGAGTTGCCACCTAATTTATAGGAAAATTAGGAAAACCAATTGAAAAGGGTTTCTTCAAAAAAATCCTTTAGAAAACCAGAGTTTGGGTAAGGGTTCAGGTGATTCCCCAGTGAAGGTGTTAGGCACCCCGATATTAAGAATCCGCAGAATACGATTGACCTCCAAATTTCAAAAATAAGAATTTTCTTTTTATTTGTCGAAAGTGTTTAAGATATTGTATATAAAGTCATAGCATTTAAAATCATTTTCGCCAAAATTATTATTTAACACACTTTTTTCTTTTTTCCAAAGTAAGAAGAAAATCCATTTGAAAGCTTTCCTTTGAATATAAATCCTTTATTTTTATCAAGAGAATAATAGACTATTGATTTTTCATAAGTACTCATATTTTTAAAAGATTAGTAAAGGTTATAACTTGTATGAAATATTGACATGGGGGGTTTGTTTATTTAAAGAAGGTCAACCATACTCTATTTCCTTTCCCAAACTCAAGGTTTATAAAAGAATTTTATTTGACAAAATCCAATTTATTAAGAAGTAATTAAAACTTGTTCATAATTTCAATAAATTCATATTAATCAAAGATTTATTTAAAACTTTCAAGGATTAAAACCTTTTTCCATTTTTTTGAAAAAAGAGAACCAAGTTGTAAATAAGATCCTTTTCGCGAAAGAAAACTTAATTCATTAATTAGATCCTGTTTTAAAAAGAGAGGCATTTTAGATTAATAAACCATTTAAGCTCTGTTGTCTTCGAAATCTTCTTTTGGAGCTCCAGTGTCCCCTGCGTAAGAAATCTATAGTCTATTAGGACAACTCTTCACCGAGTTCCGATCCAGCCTTAGCTTTCAGCCTCATCCCGCTCCGACAGAAGGGGAGTATTAGCGAATATTCACAGTATATTTGTAATTATGATAGATGTATGTTTAAGGTAACTTAGGATTCTTATTGTATTAGGAATCAACCATTTTAGGTAAGTTGGGATTCTTATTGTACTAGGAATCAACCTCTGTACAACTATATATATTGTGATTAATGAAAGGATTCCCGAAGGGAAATTACTCCAATCTTACAGTTACTTTGAAGAACTTAGAGTACGAAATGATGCTGGAGAGTAAGAAGAAGAGTTTTGATTTTTTTATGTCTCTAATCTCAACAATTGAGCCAAAGGCTTCAATTTATAGTGTAAGGAGGGTGACTTCTCAACTAGTCAACTAATGGCTGTTAATAGTCATCTAATGGCAATTAGTGAGGAGTTATTCAGCCAAGTAAATGACTGAATTTATATGCATAGTAATGGAGATTTAGTGAGGATTTATTCAGCCAAGTAAATGACTGAATTTATATGCATAGTAATGGAGATTTAGTGAGGATTTATTCCGCCAAGTAAATGACTGAATTTATGTGGAAAGTAATGGAGACTTAATGCTCCAAAACCAACCAAAAAAATAGAAACTTTCTGCCTTCCGTCGAGAGTTCTCTTCCCAATTTTATCTTTCCTAAAACTCCAGGGACCAAACTGTAAATATTAAGAAATTTGAGTTCAAAAAAGATAATATCATAAGAAGCCCAAGGCCCATGACCCGAGCCCGGACCGGACGAGCGGGCGGCGGCGGCGCGCGTTTGGGCTTAGCCTCGAACCCCAAGCACACCTAGGTCCTCCCTCCTTCAAACACATGGGTTACCCCTTGGGGTCCCAAACCCTTAGCTATTTTTTAGACTTATAAATAGAAGTAATCTTCCTTTCTCCACCGATGAGGGAGATTTGTTCCACACTACATTTTCATGCTTCAAATACCTCACTTCGTGGACCAATATCTCTTTCATTTCTGAATCAAATTTAACAATCCTTGGCCTTACGGCCATCTACGCACTTAGTAGATTATGCACGTGTGAAGAATCAAACTATCCAACATGCGGAACCCTAGTGTTAAAGTCATTAAAGATGGGTGGACGCAACTCCCACCAAAGGCAAATGTCTTGAACCGTCAGTGTTTAGTGTAAGACAAGTCAATAGTACCAACACAACAACTTTCCTTACTCAGTTCTTCGTAATGTTTTGTCCGTTGTGGCCGTGCATACTTCTTGGATTCTTAAGTGCGTTCATTTGAGGCGGTGTGTCCGTTGAGCGGCAAGCTCGGATTGGAACCCATACAACCCTTGTCACCCCTTATGAATTTATTACTTTGACTCAACAATATCTATAACATGATGACAAGTATATTCATCCATTTTTCCAGCCTTATATCTTAAAAATAACAAGAAAACTCATTTGGGCATTTTATCGAGCAACTTATGTTCATGAAATTTATACACTCTTTTATACCCAAATTTACATGAATTTCCAACACTACAAATTCATACCAACTCTCCTACAAATACTCAACCAACATCTCAATAACTTCATATTATACTCTTAAATTAAATAAAACAACCCAACAATAACATAGCTTAGTTTCAAGATTATTAAGAATTGTTCTATATGATTTCCATCAATTTCACTCTTCTATGTCACACCCCAAACATGGGGGGGGTGTCCGGAACCCAATACCCGAAGGCTTGCGCGAACCAACTATAGTATCTGGAACCTATAATATGAGACCTGGGCTGACAATGCCTCCATATAACCATGTAGGACCAGAATATATGACAACCTACATGACTGACAAGGCCACGACATACATACACCCGCTGTACATAAGTGTGCAAGCTAATAAAATTGCTATAATACAATAATAGGTCAGGATAGGGCCGCCATACCGAACTTACTAGTAATATATACAACAGTATGTAAAGACTCATGTATAACAAATCTGATGCCCCCGAAAGGAAACCAATACGAAAGATGTACTAAACAATAAATCAAGGAAATTAGAGATACCACCACTCATAAGTGTCACACTAGACCAACCTGCAGGTATGCATACCTATTCGATCGCGTATATAGCACCATAGGCCCTTGGGGGCAATGTTTTGTATATAATAGATTGTGTATGTAATTTCATAGGCCTCTATGGGCAATGTAAATACATAATATATACATATAAGGGCCACACCAAGCCTATGAAGGACTCATCAACTAGTCGGGGTGATGTAAGGTCGTGGCACCCCCGACTATTCTTATATGGACTCATATCATATACTCCTTTTACATAATCATGAAGTGCTAACTCTTGCTTTATCCATGGACGGGGAGAATATCAATAATGGATCATAGACTTAACGAAATACGGATACGTACATAATGAAGGAGTGGAATAAACTCAAGTTTTTTCTTAATCAATTAAGAATTGAATCTTTACTAATACATATTGGTATCGATTGTTATAGAAAGGATCATGCCATAACGAAGAAGAAAGTAAGCCCTACATACCTTGTCGAGGAATCTAGTTATGTCACACGAACCTTCGCGACTCATATGGACAATTATGTACCGTACTAAAATTAGACCAAAACTCCGAACAAGGGGAGTGCTCCAAAAATCCGCTGGATCCGCAATCAACTAACGTGAATCATCACCTTGCCTATGTAAACCTGCGGGCATGTAACGCAGCGTCCCGTGACAAAAGGGACATCAATACGATTGATGTACTGAGTATTTCAGGCATGAGCAGTAGTATAACAGGGATAAAACAACCACTGAAACCGAAACAACTGACGAATAGTAAATGCCTCTGAGGGCCCTAATACATATGCCTAAATGTTATGCACAATGTAGTATACTTATACATCGGGCTCATCGGGCATCTTCCGTACCATAACAGCCTCTGTGGGCACCATACCATGTAATGATTAATGAATGTATGCATAATGCAAATGCAAATGCGGTATACTAATGTCCATACAGGAATTCTGTGGCATGCATGGCTCGTCCGTGCTACGCCGCCGGCGTCTTTCGAAAATCGCCGACGACGACTGCGTGCGTCGGGCTAGGCCGGTGTGCGGCATCGCTCGGGGCGGGCTGTCGGCTGTTGACGGGACAAGGCGGTGCTTTCGTGTCGTGCGGTGAGTTCTAGATGCTGCTCCTCGTGGCAAGCTCTAGGCGCCGGACGGACGGGGCTAAGCCGACGACCCGTCGAGGGCCGAACGTCCGCTGCGGGCG
>CM067556.1:48390277-48392777 GCA_034509755.1 Anisodus tanguticus
GACATAGGCCGACGGACGTCCTGGCACGGCGGGCGGGCAGTGACATAGGCCGACGGACGTCCGGACTGGCATGGCGGGGGGCGGCGACATAGGGACGAATGGGCATGGCGCGGCGGCGGCGGCGCATGGCGCCGGCGTGGCGGCGGCGCGGCGGCGCATAGGCGCGCGCGGGCGCGGCGCGCGGGCGACGGACGCGGCGGCGGCGCGCGGCGCGCGCGGCGGCGGCGCGGCGCGCGCGCGGGCGGCGCGGCGGCGCGCGGGCGACGGCCGCGCGGCGCTTGCGCGCATGGGCGCGGACGTCCTTGCGCGTCCGCGAGTGCGGCGAAATAGGTCGGCGTCCTGGCGTGCGCGACATAGGCCGGCGTCCGGCCGGCGGCGCGGCGGGCGGCGGCGGGCGGCGACGCACGGGCGACGGGCGGGCCACATAGGCGGCGGGCAGCAACATGGCGCGTTCCTGGCCCGACGTGCAGCAACTTAGGCCGATGACCAGCGACATAGGCCAATGTCCTGGGCGAAGAAGGCAGTGCAGCAACATATGCCGACGTCCGGCGACGTGCGGCGACATAGCGCGCTAGCGCGTGCTGGCGTGGGCGCGTGGAGCGACGGCGGCGCATGGCGGCGCATATGGCGCGTGCGGCGCGTGCGGCGACATAGGCGGCGTGAGCGGCGGCGCGAGCGAGCGAGGCGCGGCGGGCGGCGACATAGGCGGCGAGCGGCGGCATACGGCGGCGACGTATGTGGCGGCGTGCGGCGACATATGCGCGCCGACGTGCGGCGACGCGGCGGCAACCTGGCGGCGTGCGCAGCGAGGCGCGGCGTGCTGGCGGCGGCAGCGAGCGACAGGCGGCGGCGCGGCGGCGAGCGCGCGGCGACATAGCGGCGTGCTGGCCGGCGCGGCGACATAAGCGCGGCGGCGGCGCGGCGACGGCGGCGGCGCGTGCTAGCCGGCGTGCGGCGACATAGGCCGCGTGCTAGCCGGCGTGCGCGACATAGGCGGCGTGCTAGCGGCCGGCGTGCGGCGAGGCGGCGGCAGGCCGGGCGCGACATAGCGAGCAGCGACATAGCGCGATGCGCGGCGGCGACGTAGCGGCGCGATGTGGCCGCGTGCGGCGGCGACATAGGCGGCGTGCTAGCCGGCGGCGCGGCGACGGCGGCGGCGGCGGCGACATAGGCGACGCGGCGCGGCGACATAGGCCGCGTGCTGGCCGGCGTGCGGCGACAGGCGACGACGCGGCGCGGCGGCGGCGGCGACGGCGCGGCGGGCGCGCGCGACGCGGCGCGCGGCGACATGGCGGCGCGCGGCGGCGTGCGGCGACGATGGCGGCGGCGTAGCCGACGTGCGGCGACATAGGCGGCGACCTATGCCGACGCGGCGCGGCCGGCGATCGGCCGACGTGCGGCGGCGACCTATGCCAACGCGGCGGCGACATAGGTCGATGATCTGGCCGACGGGCGGCGACATAGGGCGACGATCTGGCCGACGTGCGGCGACATACGCCAACGTCGTAGGGCGACATGCGAAGTGAACCATTATTGTGCTTTACTTGTTAAGCATACAACATTCACCCATTCCATGCAAAAATCAAAAGAACGTTTAACACGAAAAATGACGCCTTGCTTTTCGGACCACATTTGTTTATAAATTTTTTTTTTTTTTTTTTTTTTATATTTATTAATTAATATTTAAATATTTTATAAAAAATGTTATTTTCAATGGCTACAAGTCATTTGTGAATGGATTTGGATCGGTCGGTCGTGCACGTGCACGTGCACGTCGCGAAAACGTGCACGTTGGCGCTTGCGCGTGCCTTATGATTCTACGGCAATGGCATGTCTACTCCTGTCACTTTTTTTTTTTTTTTTTTTTTAAAGCATATATAAAGGGGGTAGAGGTGTTGAAGGCACTTCAAGGTGTTGTTGCCGGTCGAGAGCCGGCGCCCGGTGTGGCATGTCGGCGTGTAGTAGGGGGCACTTGTGGCATGCATGGCTCGTCCGTGCTACGCCGCGGCGTCTTTCGAAAATCGCCGCGACGACGACGACTCGGGCGTGCGTCGGGCTAGGCGGCGTGCGGCATCGCTCGGGGGCGGGTCGGTCGGTTGACGGGACAAGGCGGTGCTTTCGTGTCGTGCGGTGAGTTCTAGATGCTGCTCCTCGTGGCAAGCTCTAGGCGCCGGACGGACGGGGCTAAGCCGACGACCCGTCGAGGGCGAACGTCCGCTGCGGGCGGCGTCGCCGCGCGGTCGGCTTGGGTGGCTTCTCGACCTCCCCCCCCCCACCGGGCGGGCTATCGTGTCTAGCGGGACTTGCTTTGGACTCGCGACGTCGGCATTGGCGGCGGCGCTCGGCATGTGATGCGGGCGTCGGGGTCGTTGCGCGGCGCGGCGCGCGGCGACGGAGCATTTGGACGTACGGCGCGTGAGTGGTGTTCGGCATGTGTGGTTAGGTTGGATCCTGCTCGCGCGCGCGCGGCCTCCCGCCCCGCGTGCCATTTCGGTCGTGG
>CM067556.1:48432777-48434259 GCA_034509755.1 Anisodus tanguticus
GGCCTGGGGCTTTATCGTCCCCAATGTCAAAAACAGCAGCTTTGATTTCACTGTCCGTGGCGGACCTGGTAAGTTCTTCCCCCTGCTCCGGAGTAAGTCTATTACCCGAGTGGATAATCCCCATGTCAATGGGTTGACAAGGGTCCCTGGTGCCTAGTAGACCCTCATAGTACTCCAGGAATTCAGTTACCACTTGGTCATTTGAAGTTGTGAGGGAACCATCCTGTTTAGTTATGGCAGCGATATGATTTCTCTTTGAATTTCTTTTGACCATTCCATGGAAAAACTTGGTGCACCTGTCGCTGTTTTTCAAATGCTCGCATTTCGCCAGCTGTCTAAGGAAGCATATTTCAGCTTCGCAAAGTAGGACAGAGTTGTGCCTAAGATTCTCCACCCGAAGAAGCTTCTGGCTATCCTGAGGGTTGTTCATAGCATCAATCTGTGCAATTTCAAGCTCATTTTTTGCCCTCTTGACCCGGGCGGAAATATGAGAGTACTCCTTGAGGTTGAGTTGTTTAAGAGGGTGCTTGAGGCGCTGTTGTTTCCTGCAGAAGGAGAACTGTGCAGTGCCTAAAACATTTTGTTGCCAGGCTTTCGTAACAATGGAACCAAAACTGGGGTGCTGGGACCACATGTTGAAAAATTTGAACGGCCTGTTGCTCCTTTCATTGTGGTCAAAAATGGAGATTAGGCAAAGCGAGTGGTCCGAGAAAGTACCTGGAGGTCTGAAGTTGGCATGGCTGTGCCAGCCTGATTGTAACCAAGGGCCGTTTATCAGCGCCCTGTCCAATTTGCTGAACTTACCTGCACAACTGAATGTGTAGTGGCATCCAGAAGAGTTCATGTCGGTAAGACCAAGATCATTGCAGCAATTAACAAAATCCTTAGTGTCATAGCTGGTAATAGGGGCCATGTTACAACGCTCATCGCTGTTCATGATTGTGTTGAAATCCCCCATGACCAACCATGGAACCTGGGGATCAGCGCCATAATTCTGAAAACTGTCCCAGAGGGCCCTTCTTGCAACTATTGAGTGGTAACCATAGGCAAAAGTAATCCTGAAGCTTTTAGAAGTGGTGCTGCAGGCCGCATTACAATGAATGGTTTGCGGACTTACATCTAATAAGTGGAGCTTAATCTTGGCGGGGTTGAAGATGACAAAAATTCTACCAGCCGAATGAGTACAGAAGTTGTCCAGAACTACCCAATTCCTAAATTTAGAAGCCCAAAAATTATTCAGGGATTGGGGGCTGAGCTTGGACTCAAGGACACAAAAAAGGTCAATGTTTTCACCGTGCACGAGGGAAGAGATCTCCTTTTGTTTGGAGGAGCCGTGCAAGCCCCTAATATTCCAGAAACCAATAATCATTGGGGTAACGGAAGGGTGGGGGTTCCCTTCAAATTACTTACACATTTGGTTTTGGAGGAGGTTTCGCATGGATCGTTATGTCTAAGGACATTGGCGGAAGGTTTCTTGGGTTT